>JAVKPL010013355.1:0-74405 GCA_032173675.1 Gastrolobium villosum | reverse complement strand
GTGGGGATCATTTGGTAAATGAACCCTGGCTACAATACTTTTCTCATATTTTTTCTACAAATCAATTTCCAATTTTATTGTTTTATTTTTCAATCCAGAAACACAAAAACAAGTCTTTATTTTTAATTTCACTCAATTTGACAATATTTGTCACACAAACCCTATTTGAATTACTTCCGTTCTTTAAAGAGAAAGTTTAATTGATATTAGATCCTAATCCCTGTGGAGACGAACTTTATTTATCACTTTATTACTTGTGCGATCGGTATACTTGCCGGAGTGCATCAAGTTTTTGGCGCCGTTGCCGGGGATTGGCGTTTCTGATATCATATAATCTTGATCTTTAAGATTGGATTTGTGAATATTTGTGAATATTTTCTTCAATTATTTGTTTAATTTTTTTTTATTTGAACAGTGCTACTGATCTCTTTTCTGAAGTTGTATGCGAGGTACTCTCCCAGAATTTCCACTTAATTTGGAGATCACTAGAGCAGAAAAGAGGAACAGAAAACTTGCTCGGAAAAAGCTTGCATTCAACGAGTTGGGAATTCTGTTCAAAGAAGCAAAAACAATGGCTGGGAACAATGATGAAGTGGACAATCCACTCATGGATACAATCCTCACACCAGCATTCAACAGACCTAATTCAAGCATTATTCATCCAGAAGCGGGCAACAATTGGGAGCTCAAATCTGCCAATATTCAATTAGTAGAGCGAGCTCAGTTTGGCGGAGAGGCGGATGAGGACCCTCACAGGTTCATTGACAGATTTCTGATGATCTGTGACTCAACCAAGCACCCCCAGGTGTCCAATGATGCAGTCAGGTTGAGACTGTTTCCCTTTGCTTTAAAGGGAAAGCTTTGAATTGGTTGGAAAGGCAACCAGCAAGAAGTATTCCATCATGGGAGAGTCTCTCAAATAAATTCTTTGCTGAGTTCTTTTCCATGGAGAGGTTTAACCAGATGGTGAATGATATCACCAATTTCACCCAGGCTGAGGGTGAAACTATGTGTGCAGCCTGGAACCGCTTCAAGGATCTAATGAGGAGATGCCCTCATTACCCCATGACCAATGGTGATCAGGTCCGAATTTTTTTCAATGGGTGTAAACCTGAAGTTCGGATGGTGCTGAATGGTGCAGCAGGTGGTAGCATCAAATCCTTGAGAGCAAATGAGACTCTTGAGTTAATAGAAAGAATGGCTGCCAATGAAAATGAATGTTTGACAGCCAAGCCTAAGAGAGGGATTCTACACCTGGATAACAATGATGCGGTTCTGGCTGAAAATAAATTGTTAGCACAACAGCTAGCAAATTTGACCTCAAGGCTGGACAAGATGCAACTTTCCACTATGCAAGTTGCATCTGTGGTTTGTGAATACTGCAAGGGTGAGCATGAATCCAATGAATGCTCATCTTTGTTATCTTCTGATTCTCCTCAACAAGTGCAAGTGAATGGAGTATGGTACGAGCAAAGATCTCCACCAAGAAACATTCCTAGGAATCATAATTTCCCTTCTGCAAATAACAATTTTCAGAGGAGAACTCAAGGCACAGGACTGGATTACAATTCTAACAACTACTTGCAGCCTCCACCAGTCCAAGCTAAGGAGCCTTCTGATTTGGAAAGGTTAGTTGGACAAATGGCCCAACACTCCAATGCCTTCATGGAAGAGACTAGGGCCACCACTAAAAACATGAATGCTTCTATCAGGAATTTAGAGCTTCAAGTTGGCCAGCTGGCTAAGCAAGTTGCTGATAAAAATCCAGGCACTTCCTCTAGTAACACATTTAAAAATTCCAAGGAGGATTGTATGTTTATCACAACTAGAAGTGGTAAGGTGGTAGGAGCTCCAGAAAAGCTTAAGGTGGTGGAGGAGCCAGAAAAAGAAGAGGAGATTCCTTCTGATGTACAAACACCTATTCGAAAAGGTGAAGAAAAAGAGCCTCCTATTGTTGCTGAAAAGAAGAAGTTTGAGCTGAGTCCTGAATATGTGCGAGCCATGGCACCTTATCCTGGCAGATTCAATAAGGATGCTCAAAAGCAACAATATGGCAAATTTCTTGATATTTTCAAGAAATTACATATAAATATTCCTTTTGCTGAAGCCTTGGCTGGCATGCCCAATTATGCCAAGTTTATGAAGGACCTCTTGTCAAGGAAGCACAAGTTGCAGGAATGCCAAACGGTGACACTCACTGAAGAGTGTAGTGCTATAATTACAAAGAAGTTCCCGCCTAAGCGTCATGATCCAGGGAGCTTCAATATTCCTATTGAAATTGGGAACACCAAATTTGGTAGAGCCTTGTGTGATCTTGGGGCAAGTATAAATTTAATGCCCTTGTCTGTTTGTAAATCTTTGGGGATAACTGATTTGAAACCCACTTTGGCATCTCTTCAACTTGCTGATAAGTCTGTAAGAAAGCCTAGTGGAATAATAGAAGATGTTCTTGTGAAGGTAGACAAGTTCATCTTCCCTGCTGATTTTGTAGTGTTGGATATGGAAGGAGGAGCTGAAATGCCACTTTTGCTGGGTAGACCTTTCTTAGCTACATCTCGTGCACTGATTGATGTGGAAAGCGGGAAGCTAGAGCTAAGAATGAATGATGAAACCGTTACTATCCATGTCTTTGATTCTTTAAAACAGTCTTCTCACAAAGACGATTGTTTTAATCTTGAAATTGTAAAGGAAGAACAAGATGTAGCGGTTGATCTTCCTCAAAATTTAAAAGATGATGCCAAAGAAGATGGAAACCCAAAAGTGGAAGTGAAAGATCTTCCTAAAAATTTAAATGATGATGTCAAAGAGGTGAGAATGCTTCAAGAGAGGCGTACTCCTACAAAGAAGAAGGTAAGAAGAAAGGAAGTAGTGAACTTCTTTGATACAAGTTGGAAGAGACACCGAGAGCTGAAGTTTGACAAGAGACACCGAGACTCTATCTCTCGGAAAAATCAAAGCTTCAAAGAGTTCTTAACATGGATCCATGGTTTGGATCAAATCTGGGAATGGTGGTCCCATACACCAAGGCACCCAGTACCACCAGATCCTTCAATCGCTGAGTCATCCCACACTGCTGAAGGGGATGACATGGAGGGCTGATCTTATCTCCTTGCTGATGGAGATCTTGTATATTAGTTTATTTTTCTGTTTCGTATTTTTAAGTTATTTTGTGTTGGTATATTTTTCTCTGATGTTTTAATGTGTGCATTATAGTTTCTTCTATATGCCACTATTTGTTCTATTGTGCAGGATTGTCTTCCTTCTTGGGGTTTAATTATTGCTGAGGACAGCAATGCTCTAAATCTGGGAATGGTTGGCTTGCACCTTAGAACTGCAATTCTTCTATCAGGGGAGATATTCTAACTCTTTTAATTTTCTTAGTTATTTTGTGTGCTATATAAAAAAAAAATGTGTTATCCCAGGTTTAAATGTGCTCATCTTGTTAATGTACATGATTGAATTTTAGGAAATATATTGTATGACTTTCTAGCATAACATTGCATAGGCATAATTGGATTGCATGATTGCTCGTTTATCTGAGTTAAGATTGTGAATTCTGATAATGTCTGAAGTCAATTTTCTTGAGTCTGCATTGATACCATAGCTGTGAGGTTTTGAGCCTAAACACTGAAACTTTTGTTGAGAGGCCTCACTGTTGTAATACTCTAGAACTTGATTTGTTTCTCTGTGATGCATGCATTGATTGATATGATAAAGGCATTTTGTTCTTATTTGCTATTGGCCAAAATAACCCACCTGTATGAGATTTTCCCTTGCTAGCCCTTTGAGCCTGAACTTAATTCTTGATAAATGACCTGTGGCTTGATTGATGACTTAGCTTATATCCATTTTTCGTGACTTACCTTGATTGAGATTGAATCATTGAATGTGTTGAAAATAAAATAAAGAAATTGAGGTAAGCTCCACAATGGTCAAGTAATTAAGGGATGAAAAAAAAAAAGTCATCTATGCCCTTAAAAAAAAAAAAGAGAGAGAGAGAGAGAAAGGGCAAAATGAAAAAGGGTAAAGTGAAAAGCAAGAAAAAGGAAAAAAATAAAAGGTGGTTGGAAGGAATTAATTCCCGAAATTCTGTGGGAATGTTAGTGGAGCAAAACAACTGATTGAATATGTTAAAAGTGAAATAATATCAGTTTTCAATCTCTTGGTTGTTTGAGCTACTATCCAAATTTTTCTACCTATTACCCCGGCCAAGTTACAACCTGTGAAGTCCTTTTGATCAATTGATGCATGTGTTTGATTCTTCAATTTTAAGAATTTTTGAGAATATAATCAAGCATATGGTAGTGTTATAGCTTTGAGTAATTGAGTGTTCATGATACCCTTAAACACTGAGTGTTGAGTGAACATTATTTATCTGTGTGAGGGGTAATCAATGTAGACTTGTATATTTAAGAAGCTGATGGCATTATTGGAAATTCATGATATTGAGTCAGGCATGCATGGCATACTGTATCTGATAGTGTCTATGATTGTTATGTTGGATTAAATGAATATTTCCTGGATTAAGTCTTTTACATTGCTGGGGACAGCAACGTTTAAATCTGGGAATGGTTTGATGTGCCTCTGACAAGTGTGATTTTTCCGTGATAAAATTGACAGGAATTGAGTCATAAGAGAGCAATTTAAATACATATTTGCTAATTATATTGATTCTTTGAATGTCAATAATACTCACCTTTTAATTGTATTTTTACAGGAAAAATAAGTGAAGAATTATAAAAAGCCTGTTAATGCAATTCTACACGGGTGCAGCACACTACAAGTCCCAGAAGCATGGCGCGGACCGGCACTAAACTGGCGCAAACCCGCGCCAGTTTACGAACTTTGCAGCGAAGGCAGGTAGCACCAAAGTGGCGCGAGGTAGCACCAAAGTGGCGCCACCTAGCGCCATAACACAGAACCTTGGCGCAACCTAGCGCCCACACATGAAGAAAATGGCGCAAGCTAGCGCCACAACAAGCCAAAAGTGCAAAAAAAAATCCCACGCCAACTAGCGCCCAAATTTGCAAAGAATGGCGCTAGCTAGCGCCAAATTTACAAGGAGAGTGGCGCTAGCTAGCGCCCCATACAAGGGGAAAAGGCGCGGCGCAACCTTGCGCCAATCCGGCGCCGGTTTGCGGGACGGATCTCTGTGTTTTCTAAGGGGCACTTTTGGAAAGGAAATAAAACATTATAAAAGCACCTCTTATGCAACTAGGTCAACAGACATACACAGATAGATTCTGAAAATTCAGAGAGACACAGAAGAGGCAGGGAGGAGAGACTGGAGGCGTTTTTCGTTCTTCATCTCTTTTGTAGTATTTTTTTTATCTTCTATTTAATTTTATGTTGAATTTTAGATCAGCGATCAGTATGTTGATCGGCTAGATCATTTTTATTGTAGTCAGGGTCACGATCCATATGTGAACCCTTGACATGAAGGATTGATTTGTGGTTTTTAATTTATATAATTATCTTTATCTTTACTCTGTGCGAATTTCATATTCCCTTTGTTAGAATTGATCGATCTAATAGTTGGGGGTATTCAGAGGATCAAAACCCTAGATAGGAATATTGGGGTTTTGATCTCGAAAGGGGGTAAGATAACGATCTGTATGCGTGCTAGGAATAGACGTGTATATGATTGCAGATGCTTAAATTATCGCGCCCATTGCTTGATCCCATGAGAAACATTGCAAGGAATTGAGGTTTCTCATGGGATTAAAGGGTTAACCTTGCAAGGAATTGAGGGTTAACTATTAACTCTTTTTAGAGGATAATTTATCTGAGTGATTATATAAATAATTATTGTAAATCAATCCGGAGTAAAAAGTGGGGATCATTTGGTGAATGAACCCTGGCTACAATGTTTTTCTCATATTTTTTCTACAAATCAATTTCCAATTTTATTGTTTTATTTTTCAATCCAGAAACACAAAAACAAGTCTTTATTTTTAATTTCACTCAATTTGACAATATTTGTCACACAAACCCTATTTGAATTACTTCCGTTCTTTAAAGAGAAAGTTTAATTGATATTAGATCCTAATCCCTGTGGAGACGAACTTTATTTATCACTTTATTACTTGTGCGATCGGTATACTTGCCGGAGTGCATCATGTATCACTTCTAAGATATTCACGAGGTGATGCCGTGCAGGAGCAGAGGATATTCATGAGGAGATGCCGTGCAGGATATTCACTATATGGTGGGGTTGCTTACTGTAAAGTCCCGTATACTACACTATATTAAAAAAAAGTTTGTACCTAGCTTCATCGGGATTTTCTTTATTTCCACATCCCTAAACTTAGTGCTAAAGTTGCTTCCGATGTGACGTAGACAAAACACGTGATACGCAAATGGTGGCTGCCAACCGGCATGATCACTTACAGCCCTTATGATGCTGGGATGATGATCGGAAATTTGACAAATGCCATGCCTATGCGTGACATGAAAATGCATTAAGCTAAGAAACCACGACCAATCATCCAATCTCTCACCCGGAGGAACAATAGCAAAGGCAATAGGAAGAATGTATCCATCTCCATCTTGTGACGTAGCAATCAAAAGAGTTCCTTTGTATTTACCGTACAAATGCGTGGCATCAATTTGGATTATAGGTTTACAATATTTAAAGTCCTCAATGCACTAGTGAAAGGTCCAAAATACCCTGTAAAAGACAACCTTATCCGTATAAACTCGACGTTCATCAACACATTGGTCCGTATCAATCTTGAACACAGTACCCACATTAACCTGCGTCATGTATGTCAGCCAATCAGGCAAGAATGCATACGATTTATCCAGTCACCAAATAACTTGACAATGGCCTTCATTTTAGCCTTCCAAGCCTTCCTGTAAGATATGTTGTATCCATACAAACGTTGTACCCTATCTTGAATAAGAACAGACTTTAATGATGGATCTTCTTTTAACATACCTATATATAAAAAAAAACACCGACCAACCGTCAGAATACAAATTGATAAATGTAAACATACCTTACGAAGTTAGATACATCGAATAATACATATTGATAATGACTGCACATATCACATCAGAATCCAATTGTCTATGATCCCGTGTAAGACCTTGGTTTAGGCAGGTGTGTTCTTTTCCCCACTTACTGACCACCTAAGTATTTCCATTCTTCGGCAACAATGCCCTCACATACGAGGGACATCCATCATTATGGTGTCGAAACTTCATCACAAATCCATGGTCATCACTTTTTACCACAACGACAATACAGTGAGCCTTCATACAATATAATTTGACTGCATGTTGCATTTCAGATTTGCTACGAAACTCCTGATACAAATACAAAGGATCCCCTAATTGCCAGCCACCGTGCAAGTCATCGTCACCATACAATATCTCTGTCTCATCATTAGGGTGGGCCCAATTAATGAAGGAATAATGTGATCTTTCGTTCCAAAATGGCTCGACCTTATAACCTATGTCAAAAATTATAATGCCACCGTCAATACGAATGATAACACAAAGAAGAAATGCTAAATTAAATCTTTAAAAACGAATCTTACCACTGCTAACAGGGTCAACACGAAGTGGTCTCGTAACCTGGGAACCCAGGGATGGTGAGCTTGTGTCAACGTCGAAATCACCCTCTACGTCAGTATCTGACGTGTCACCTAGATGAATAACACTCAGGTTCACCGTTCTCATCACTGTTCATCTCGGCATCCTGCTCATCCTCATCTATTTCCCTCAGTGTTATCTAACTTATGACAGGTGTAGGTGCAGATAAATCAACTACTCTTTCTTCATGACCAAAATACGGTTCACTTCTTGTATGCATGGGTGCAGATGATGATTGACCACAATCTAATTCAACATGT
This sequence comes from Gastrolobium villosum, assembly GCA_032173675.1. NCBI lineage: Eukaryota > Viridiplantae > Streptophyta > Magnoliopsida > Fabales > Fabaceae > Gastrolobium > Gastrolobium villosum. The sequence goes on along the minus strand of JAVKPL010013355.1, from coordinate 66,546 downwards.
ATCTCAATTTTTTTTTGAAATTTTCAGTCAACAATTGCATCTATGACACATTCCACACTTTCATCATCACATATATCGTTACCAATGTAGTATACAGCATCCTTACCAACTGTAGACTTTACCCTGGCAATCATCCGTTGAACGCAATGGCTACCTTGCAGGTCCAATTTTTGCTGAATTCTCCCCTTTAGCTCATTGTATGTAGTGCCCCGTTTGATTTTCAACATTTTCGTTTTTCCTTCAAAATGAACACCATTAGGGTCTTCATAATGCTTTCCATCATAGTAGATCATTGTTACATATATGTTTGGACTTGTGCTCATCTTCCACACGAAATTGGGATTAGGGTTCTGAAATTGGGGGTTTGGGTTCGAATTTTGGGGGTTTGGAGTTGTGCAATGACAATGATTTCACACTATTAGGGCTTTAGAGACGGTGGGATCAAATACAATGGGATTGCAAGGATTACACATGAAAAAGGGAGTTATTTTGGTTTACACAACAACAATATTCGAAATGAGACCGAGAACATGAAAAATATAGGGTTTCTGTCGAAATTTAATCGACTAAATATCATGATTCAGTCGACTAAAAATCCCAAGAATGTAGTCGATCAAGAGGGATTTTTAGTCGACTACATTTCGTGTGGTTAACATTCTGACTTTTGACCATTTAGTCGACTGTATCTTTTCCTTAGTCGGTTAAATAGGAACAGATTGGTGGATCGTTCTGGATGGGGGAAATTGATTATTAATTAATTAATGAGGGTCAAAAAGGTAAAAAACCCATGAGTTTGGTATGAAAAACAAATAAATGCATATACTTAATTTTTTTTGCATAAAAATTATCCGCAAATTGTTAAATTACTGGCTTAAATGGATTGGCATTGAATTTGTTTGATCTACGAGAGTGGAAACGCTTCAAATCCGAAACAAATCAATCGGATTAAAACTACATAAACCTTTTCATATGAAAAACAAAAGTGTGTAACTTTTTCTTGAAATCGTTTAATTTAAATTCAAGTTCTCTTCATATTATTTATTGTTATTTTCTCTTCATGTTATTTTTTTTGTATCAAAAAAAATAAAAATTATCTTCATGTTATTTATTGTACTTTAGCCAGTTATTTTATTTTTAACGTCAATTCTCAGCCTCATTTATTTATGATAGACAAAATTGTATTTTATGTAAATATTTAAAATACAAATTTAAATTTATGTGAAAAGTTAATGCTTTTGTTCAGCCGCCGTTTTCCCCCGGATGTATTATTTCAATTTTAAATACCTACCAAATTATTTGAAAGAATAAAAAGATATTTTGACCGAAATAGTTAGTTCAAGTGTAAATACTTGATTTTGCTTAAACAAAATTCTGAATAAATTTCTTTTGAAAAATCTAGCCTCACCAATAATGAATGCTCCCAGATCGAACATGTAATTTTATCTTAAAAAAATTACCTAACAAAAAATGATGAGATTTGCAAGGGAATCTACGATAAAAAATAATTATGAGGATGAAATTAGTAATTGTTATACAGAAATTTACTAGTAACGTAGTTAAGCACTCTCCATTCTAAATATGGCCTATATATGTAGTAGGGCTATGGAAAAATTTAAGATGAATCCTACCATTAAAATATGGGGTTTACATTTATCATGTCACATGACACCAACAACTTTCCTACACACATAATATTTTGTGGGGCCCACATTTTCTAAAGTAAAAAAAAAACTAATGCACGCAAAATGAATCTCTATAACATTACACAATCACTTTTCCTACAACATAATTCTTATAAAACTCTTAAAATATTTGGAGCATAATAGTATCTTTTCTCTTTCCTCATATTCTTCTCTCTCTCCTCCGTCCTAATGATAATTCTCGAGGAGCACTAAATAAGTCTCGTAGTCGTAGGGCTATAAAACACGCCAGTTCAGCTTGTTTATTAACCTGCATGTTAAATAGGGTGGGGAAAAAAAATGTGTTGATATTTTACCAACTTGACTAAGGAAAATTTGCGAACCTAAATAGACTTCCTCACTTTTTTTTTTTTTTTTAATTTTTTACTCTAAAAATTGTATTGGGTATTGCACTGTTCTTAAAAAAAGACAATCATTTTTTTTGGGGAGTTAAAGAGTAACAAATTAACTTGTGAGTTAAACGAGTCCGCTTACTTTTTTTTTTTATAAACAACGGGTTGCTTATCTAACTAGTTAGTGACGGACTCAGGAATTTTATTCAAGGGTGAAAAATAAAAATACCTCTTCATAGATAAAAGTATTTCAAATACAATATAGATCTAATATGTAAAAAATTGAAAGAAATCTATTACAGAAATTATGATCATCTTACTTGACTCTTACTCTACGTGTTTTCATTTTGTTTTTTATTCATCACTTAAATGTCGAAACTTGGAAACTGTGGGGCGGTCTTGTCAAAACTTGGAAATAAATAACATGTGTGACAAGACTAATTCGTTGGATCTGAGACAAACATTTTGAAACAGATTTGTGAATCACAGGTGTTAAATATTATTTATTTCAAAAAAAAAGGAAAAAAGAAAAGAGAAAGACCTGATCTTTCATGGCATTGAGTGGATAATATTGAATGACTTTTAACTTTCTAGATAAAACAAACAAATAGAACCTGTTAAAGCATAGTTATTTCATAAAATAAAATAAAATAAGGACAACGAAATACCTGAGATTTCATAGCGTCGGGTTCTATGCCTCCATGGATGCAATGTAAATGGGGACTCTAGGTTTGTTAAAGACTTAAAGTGAGTGAGAGAGGTTTTTTTTTTTAATAGTTTAGTAATATTATTTAAACTTTATTTATATATATATATAAAAGGGTTTTCATTTCCTCCTTTAACGTAACACAACAAACTTTTCTACACACAACATTTTGTGGGGCCCACACATTTTTAAACCCAAAAAAAAAATGGCACGCAAAACGAATCTCTATAACATTACACAATCACTTTTCCTACAACATAATAAACATAAAATCCATAAAAATATATATATATATATCTGAAAATTTGGAGGGGGGGGCGTGGCCCACCCTGGCCCCCCTAAATCCGTGCTAGCTATAACTAGCATGTTAAATGGAGGAAATTGAAAATATAATGATTTAACATATATAAATAAGTATGTTTTGAGTTTCACCTACTTTATTTTAGGGAAAATATATTCTCATGTTGCATGAGAATTCTCATGTTTTGACCATTTGATTTGCGTGCAAAGCTTTTTTTTTCTTTTTTAATAAATGTAGGATCCACCACTAGTTGAGTCACAACATGAGAATTGAATTCTCATGTAATATGAGAAAATCAAATCCCTTTATTTTAATAGGATAAATCCATAGTATGACCCATTTTGATGCCCTCGCCCTAAAGTAATGTGTCCACAAGAAGCTCACTAGCTTGGAGAGGGAGGGAATGGAAAACAGGAGGGGGACGAGAGCATATTGTTATTAGGAATCAAATTCCTTCACTCTCTGTAATAATCCCTTCACTTATGGTTATACACTCAAAACTAATCAAAACAAAGAAGTGTGCAATGTCTATCATGGTATGGACGTCTGGTTACGTTTTTTGGTTACTTATCTTAATGCATTTTTCAAAAATTTCTTGCTTTCAGTTATAAACCCCCAATAAATTGGGGTTTAAAGTCTCTCGAGAGATAAAATTATTTTTTACATATATATAAAAATATGTTGAACCTATATTTTCTTTTATTTCTGTTCATATAATTTTATATGTGCTTTATATATATATATATATATATATATATATATATATATATATATATATATATATATATAGTAAAGGAAATAATTATCTTATGTTGCATGAGATAATTATCTCATACAACAGAGACAAAGTAGTGGGACCATTACTCTTTTTTTGAAAATATATTGAACTTCACTATCTTATCTCTGTTGTATGAGATAATTATCTCATACATCATGAAATTAATAGATCCCATATAGTAAATAATCTTATCTTTTACAATGTCAAAACATCAAATCCATAAAAGCGGCTCAACTTTTAATTTATTGAAGGCAAGGTAAGATATACACGTTACATCATAAAAAAAACAAAAAGAAGCCGCACAAAAATAAAAGTTTGAATGCAAATTTGTAGTTTTGATTATACGTACGTACCCATTGCTTCTTCAAATAATAATTTTCCAAGTTAGGAGTTGACATTTTTTGTACTTGTGCTTGTGGCTAGTTACCAAGCCACCAATAAAAGGTTTAGCGTGAACGTGATAGTAAATAAACCACATTTATAAAAAAGAGAATCAAAACACAAACCTTTGAATAGGCACTTGTTTATAAGGTCTCTTGGGCAATAATCTGTTGCTACTTTGCCTGTAGAATTCGTCTCATTCCAAACTCCAGAGACCAGTCAAAAAAATATCAATTATATACCCAAATGATGTCGTTTTATTAAAACTGAAACAAAATTATATCTAAATTTTTTCCCCTTAAATTACATTGGTGAATGAGAAGAGCAATATATCACTTGCTAGTCAAGATAACAAAACTACAGCGAATGCAGGACCCTTCCTCTTAGAGTTGGGCTCTAGGCAAGATGAAGTTTGTTTGTGTAATTACGCACATAATTGCAAATAGAGAAGGAAAAAAAAAAATACATAAGACACAATTTATTTTAATTCATCCAATATAGGGTTACATTTTGTAAAAATGTTATTATATGTTTCTGATCGCACTTGTTACAATACATTCATTCATAATTGAATATAAATAGAATTAGAAAAATTCAAGTTGAATCAGTAGTTAGTCGTCAACCAAACCTCAAATTATTAAATAAAAGAAATTATGAGAGAAATTCAAGACTACAACAGAATCAGATATCAACGAGTATGTGGGCGCCGCCCCAGATACCCCTGCCCCAGTTAAATTAATTTGCGTCAAGAACTGAAGATAATTTTAAGTTATACTCAATAGTTTGGTTTGCTTTGAAAACCTTAAAATCGTTATTCTAATAAAAGTTACAAACTTTCCCAAAGTTTAATAACATTTTGATATCATATAGGAACCGAAGATATATACTAGCTAGGCCCCAACAGAATGAGACAAGATGGGAGTAAGAATGAGTCCAACAAGTCCAACAACTCAGACCCTATTGAAAAGTCTTCATCAGTCAGCACCATAATGTACTCCTTTCTTTTTACCATTTCCATGATTACGACCTTTTGACTCGATCCAGTGATACAAAATTGAAAAGTTTTTATTGTATCGATTTTAAAATCTAAATATTTTATCAAAATAATGTATGGATTTTATGTTTATTATGTTGTAGGAAAAATGATTGTGTAATGTTATATAGATTCATTTTGCTTGCCATATTTTTTTCTTTTTTTTTGTTTTAAAATGTGTGGGTCCACAAAATATTGTGTGTGTAGGAAAGTTTGTTGTATTATGTTAAAGAATAAATGAAAACCCATAATGTATTTAGACTTGTAAAGGGATTATGTGCATTTAAGACACGCAAAAGAGGAGGTGCATGTACTACTTACATGCGGGTGAAGGTGCATGCCATATGACAGATGCTGGCATGCTGCAAGTCACGTATAGGAATGCATCCATTCAAGTCATACCTGAGGCCTGAGGGTGATATAAAACTTACAGTGCATGTCACGCGATAGGTTCACATTTTTCTATGTACGAATTGCGCATGCTTTTTATATGCGTTTCATTATATTATTTTAAAAAAATATTTAAATTTTGAATCAATCGAATAAGAAATTTCTCATACTATATAAAATGGGAAAAAACTTTTCTCGTGAAAGAATAAATTATTTCCAAACAAAAATGTGGGGCCATCATTTTTTAAAAAAATAATTTTTTTTTGACACAGAACTCAATGTTATGAAGGCAGGAAGTGTTTCTTCTCTGTGAAATGAGACAATCATTGCCCATATAAAATAGGTAAAAATAATCCATTATTACACCTGTCATCACATGACTGTCTTTCAAAGAGGGGTGACAAAAATATGTTGGTGGGTCAACCTTATGTTGTGTAAAGTTTGATCCGTTGGTCAAATAGTCCAATTTGAATATGATATATTTTTTATTCGCGTGTCAAAAATTGAAACTCCGATATGACCCATCATAGGTCGTGGGTCACTCGGGTTGACCTGCAAAAATTGAAAATTTGATTTTTTTAAAAAAAATTAAAAATAAAAGTGAAAATTGAATAAAATAAGCAGGTTTACCCGTGATCTGCAATAGGAAATGTCAAAATCACCAGAATTTCAAATTTTTTAATTTTTTTTGACAAATTTGTATTTTACTAGTTGACACAAGGATCAACTCAAGTCATGACATGCTACTAATTCATATAATTTACTCAAATCTGCACACGACCCATTTTATCGTACGGGTCAATATGACCTATGTTTTGACGTATTGTGTTGCAAGTTGACTCACAAGTCATGACACATTTTGACGACCCCGATATAAGCCGCTAAACAGGTACTACCTCACATTAATAATACGAGCAGACTATGATATTATTATTTAGAAGACAGTGGGTGATATTAAATCACTAAGAGGTTTGAACTCGTGTATAGAACAAAAGAGATAACGATAAGAATTATCAAACACAGTGTAATAAAGGAAATTAGAGCAGACTTACGGTATGTCAAATAATGGAACAAAATGATGAATGTATGCAGAATAATGAAAATTCGAGCCCACAGAATGTGTCTCCTTAAGACAATTTATCTCATCACTGATGTCAAAGGTTGATGGACAAGTGTCTCCCAGGATAGAACAAATTGTGTCTGAGGAGTGGTGGCACTACTAATCAACAGCCCAAACGAACACAACAATATGTCAGAGGGATTACACCAGAGGATGGAAGGAAATATGCAAACTGGATGGAGGAAAAAATCTTGGAGAATAACAGCGCAGAAAATCAGATGAAATTTTTCAAGGGGTCAGGGTCTATTTATAGATATTGACCGGTCACGATGAACCGCCGTGACTAACGGTCGAGAACGAGTACTACCGGTGACCGGTTCGAACAGGTACAACCGGTGACCCGTTCACAAAAGGCAAGAACCGGTTCGGTTCAAAACGTTGAAAACCAGCATGAAGAAATTAAGAAATTAAAAAATAAGAAATCAAAAACAAAATTAAAAAATTATATTTATTTAACACACATACTATCTGAGCTGGCTCAGCCGGACGGCGCACACGTGTTGTGGACCTAAGCCCACCTAGCTCCTCTCCCCTCTACAAAAGTGTAGTGCCCCAAGGGAAAATTTAGGAGTGTGAGATGAGAGCTTATAAACTCTCTTATCTCTTGCTAGTTGTCCAATGTGGGACTTCTTAAAACCCACAAACCCTTCAACTTCCTTCTTTTCTTTCTTAACCCACTACTTATTCATGACCAATAGATTGTCTATACAAATCCCAAATCCCAATACAAATTCCAACAGACATGAGCTTTGCTAAAAGCTAAGGGTGAAATAAAATTTAATCTGATCCGTGATGAAGGCCTGCAATTTTTTTAATTTTTTTATAAATATATAGGGTAAGTTAATTATTAAAAGGTTTAGTTTTTAATATGGGAGTTATATTTATCCTGCTATAAAAGACTACAAACCCCTCCGGATGATACTTTGATTGTTACACTTATCCTTTTTTGGCTAAAGACGAGTGCTTTTATGCAACAGGCTAGGAGAGTCTATTTGCACTTTTATTATAGGGTTTTATAATTGTCATGTTGAAGGAGAATTGAAATCTTATGTTGTAAAGATAAAAAGTATGTGAGACTCATGTGTTAGAAAAAAATGTATGTAGGACCCATGTCAGCACGGAAATCGGAGGGTGTGAAGGAAAATTTGAATTCTCATGTTGAATGAGAATTATAAAACCCTTTATTATAGAGTGAATATTTTTTTTTTTTTGATTTTAAGGCTTAATGGCTCTTCACAAAGCTCTCAAGACATAAGGCTATCAACAAGCCCGAGAAAGGGCATTGGAGATTTGATCATTACTCATTAGATGATCCAATAAGAGACAACACCCAAATTACTTGTGTTTGCATCTCTTACTCATAAGATTTTAATTATTTATGAGCAAATTAATGTTAATGGTAAAAGAGAGAGAAAAAAATATTAAAGTAGAAAATAATAAAATCATCATCGTAAATTTACCCATAAATAATTAGTATTTATTTTTCATGTAATAAGATCACGTTAGGATCACTCCCTGATCACTTGAGCCTGGTAATAAGCGAACGAGAAATTGGGTCGTTTTGTTGTAATGGCAAGGTATAGGTATTGACTCTATGGCACAAGTAACACAAGGCCATATTGTTTTTGTTGTCCAACCGAGGGACAGTATCAGTAAAAGAATTTTGTCATCAGCACAGTGAACATCTGTGAGTGATATAAAATAGTGCGTACAATAATTGATGTACAACAAACATTATCTTTATTCTTATGCGAGTAAGTGACTACATTACATGAACGGATGAACCTGCCTTGGAAGCGTGGTGCACTCATAGCAATTTTCAGATTAAAATACACCAATGCAACGGAGTTCGTAAACAAATCACGAATTATGTGGTAACAACTAAAAGGGAGGTGACCACACCAGAGCTTCAAACCCTGTCGACAGAATACTTAATATTCCCCCAATAGGCAGAGCAAGTTCAAATTAAGCTTAGCTGGAGTGAAGTGATGTTGGCAAGTCTTATTCAGGCAAAGGGGAGGTTGCTCTATTGTCTACAAGCTTATCATTTCTACTTAATTTTAGGAAAAAAAAAAAAAAAACTTATGTCCAATGAGCAATATCCATCATTAAGTTTTAATGAATTTGAATCATAATAGATTTTTGTTGGGTCCATGGCCCGAATAAATCTTTGGTGCTACTATTGCACCAAGATTCAATGCATCCCACCAATGGGAGCATTACACATTATAGGAAAGAGAAAAAATTTAACAGAGAAAAGAAAACTTTAGCTGAAATGTAATAATTCTATTGGTGGGATGTACTGAATCTTTGGTGCAACAGTAGCACCAAAGATTTATTCCCATTGCCCATGATAAACCCGGCACAAATTGATGATGCCCTAATATCTTTTTTTATAAGAGATGCTTAGATGTTGAGCCATCAAATAGAGAAAAAGAAAAAAGAAAAGAAAAAGATGTAGACACGAAGAAAGAAAAATGCACAAGAGAAAGCATGAGGCACAGGAACCTAGCCGAGAAAGAAACCCAGCGCTATCGGTGAAAAAGAATATTACCCTGTAAAGTAGGATTCTCTATTCCCTTTACAGAAAGAAATACTTATGTGAGACACTTGTGAGTAGATCTATATCCTTTGAAAAATGAAATCCTCTTAGAAGGTGTTCGATAGAGGATAATTTTTTTTTACCAGAAAAATATAATTACTAGGAATATGGTGCGCAAGTGAGTTTGGAAGGAAAGTAAAAAAAAAAAGTTGTTTGGTACGCCGAAATATCACTGAAGAAATTGGATTAAATTTTTTAAGTCTATGTTTAGTTGAAGGTAAAATATTGATTAGAAAATGAGTTAAAAACACTATAATAACCCTTTTGTACTTTTTGAACATGAATAACCCTCGTATAAAATATGAGTGAGTGTGTCTTCAACATTGGTTGCAACTTCAAAGAACAATGTTATTTTCTTAGTCTTTATGCCATTTAGCCTGTTAACTATAAATACCACCTTGGAAGTGATATTTGAGAACAATATTTTTTATCCTATTTTACAAACATTTTTCGAAGGCTAGGCAAATAAGTTTGGTGGGAAAATGTTTGAACACCCTGTATCAAACATGGATTACACAGAATACCAAAGTCAGATAGATGCATGAGTATATTTTATGAACTCTCCTACCAAACACTACCTTATTAGTGAATCAGAAAGAATTGTGGGGCTCGTACGAGTACTACACGTTTTGTGCTTAGTTTTGATGTGTGTATGTATATATTGCACACCATTAACAACATCACGTAAACAACAAATGGAGATTAAGACGTCCCAAGGAAAACTAAAGTTCATTACATATTTGAACCAAATTGTAGAGAAGAAGAGAATCAGGGAGAAAAAGTAGAGAGAAGTTAGAGGAATTAGAGAGAGAAGTTCTCCAGCAATTTTCTGATTTTCTGTCTTTTTGATTTTCTGTATATATTCTCCTCGGTGTCATTCACGATGGGTTCAAAGTAACTGTTTACAATAACAACTCAAATGGTAAAATGACTAAATTATAAATCAGCCCATTATGAAGTCTTCAAAGCGTTTGGGCTTGATGCAACGCCTACTGGGCCTGTCGGTTTGCATATAATCTTGGGGTTCAGAACTAAGTGACCTAAGTGGGTTCACTATACAAAGTCACAAAGGGTGTTCTGGAAGTAGGACATTGATGACTTTTATAAGTGGTATAATGATTGAGAAAGATTTGAACCATTCAAAAACAAAGTGAAATCTCATTTATTATCCGACGACTAGTTTATCCTTTGTGAAAAGCTAGATTGCACGGACACACAAATTTTGTGGAAATTTGCGTGTGGGACATGTGTCCGACACGGACACGTTCCGACACGTTCAGACACGCGGTTAATATTTGGGGACATGCGGTCAATGCTCGGACACGCTCGGACACGTTTCTTCGACACGCGGTCAACTTTTTCAGACACGCGGTCAACGCTCGGACACGTTTTTTTTTTTTATCTTATTTTTTTTTTGTTAAACATCTTTATTTTATTTTATTAACTAAATATAAAAGAAATAATTTATAAATTAATTTTTTTCTATTATTAAATTTGACATAAAAAATTAACAAAGTACGAAAAAATACTTATATTTATATTTATGTTATGAAATTTAAATATTTGATTGGTTATATGATTTATTATGGACTTTTATATGTATTAAATATAAATTATATTATATATATTAAATTTTTTATTTAATATCAAAACGTGTCCCAACGTGTCCAAATATGACATTTTCTAGAATTAACGTGTCAGCGTGTCGTGTCGTATCCCGTGTCCGTGTCCGTGCATCATAGGTGAAAAGTATTTGAAGAATTATGTACACACAAAAAAAAAGTATTTGAAGAATTGTTTCCCTGCCTATCCTTCTTTGAAGATGAAAGATTGTAAGATGCATATGTTAGAGCCCACTAGGAATTTCCAAGCCATCACAATTCAGAACTCAATTAATTACAGAAAAAAAGGACCTTTGTTTCACACAGATATCTACTCAAATAATTACATAATGTGACTGATAATCAACATCTAAAATCTGCTTCCTAAAATACATGGCTGATATGAATGAGCATCAGAGATCTGTGAGAGTAAAACCATGACTTAGGATGCACTGAATCCAAAATTTAACGAACATTCCATATAATGACATATATATAAATAGCAAGCACAAAACATCCCTGGCTTTTTCCTTCAGGGACTAAGGAGAATCTCTTTGTATTAATGGTGGAGTAGGTGGGTTCATTGTTCCATCTTTACCTTTTTCGGAAAGCTCTTCTTTTACTGAAGATAGTGGCCTATTTGGACTATAATATCCCTTATAGAAACTGCTTGAATTTAGAGGACTAGATGGTTTGGTTATAGAAGGGGAAGAGTTGTTACCAAGAGGAGAACTTGTGCCAGATTTGGATGATGCCACATCTTCACGAGGCAAAGGTGAAATTGGAAGTTGGTCTTCTTTCCTGCAGAATTTATCTTGTACAACATCATAAGCATTCCCCGTGCGTACTTCTTGAGCAAGAGAGCACCAGCAACAGCATAGCCACAGTGTGCAATCAGAAGCTGCATGCTTGCCAAAACAGAAGTCATAAGCAGGCAAATTGAACCTCTTTCTCATTTGGATCCTCCAAAAGCCACCATACAGTAAACCAAACAAACATAGAAGGATCCCAGCAGCTACTAGAGCCTGCCTAACAGTGTCATCCCCAATGTTAACACCAGCCAATATAAAAATCCAGAAGGGAGCCATACAGAACAGCATAAAAGTGGCAATATGAACATACATGTTTCCAAAGCCAAGTCTCTCCATATTCCACCCAAAGACACAAAATGTACAGAAAAGTGATAGATATGCTTGAGAAATATCGTCCCAAAGGTCAAGTATTCCTCCGCTCCACCGTGGTTTATTTTCAATAATCCTTTGCTCATCTTTAGGTGCAAATGAATATCTCTTCTCAAATGATTTCACTCTCAGCTGATCTTGCTTTTGAGCAACAGAATCTTGAACCTGCGCTTCTTCATCCATCTCAGAATCATAATCTTTACCTAGTGGGCTAAGAATGGTATACAGACCAGCGATTGCAGGTGCACCAATTGCAAAAGATATGCATATTCCAACTCCTATGGCTGGGCGCTGTGACCTTTTATACCCCAAGTTTAGACCACAAAGTGCATATTGAGCAAAACAGTTCACATGAAGGAGAATCACCACTACCATCATGTGTGCCCACTCATGAGGCTTATAAGTTCCATTCTTGCAGTAAACTTTTCTAAGTCTGGATATATCTTTTGGATTCCATCTGCACAGAAGAACAAGGTGGTAGATCCTCTTGGGATGTTGGTACAAACACATTAGCGTAAACAATGCATTGAGTATTTGATTGTTTACTTCAAACCATGCATTCCTCTCGGACTTATTTGGTATCGCACCATTCAACATGCCAGTCATGACAAGGAACAGAATTGCACCCGAAACAGCAACGCAGAGGATCCACACAAAAAGGGCCATGTTCATTGGGTCCCTAATCCATTCTATGCACATGGTCTTGAGTGAACCCCAGTCAAGTTTCTTACCAAACATGCCACTGAAGCGTTCTCTTAAGCTATGTGAACTGGTACCAGGCACAGATTGTGAAAACTGGTCCTTCTCAGTGGCAAGGCGCTTGAACTTGGCAGATGCAGAACCAAATTTCAAGAACTTGATCCTATTAGGAATAGAACTCAAGGTGCCCTGGAATTTTCTCTGAGGATTTTCACTGCTCAACAATGTTTTTCGAGAAGCTGAAATATCTACGGAAACAAAATCCTTTACTGTAGTTCCATTAGATTCCTCAATTTCATCTTTACCATTATCAACCGAAACCATTCTGATATGAATCCTGAGCTTCCTCAATCAAAATCAGAACCTTATAATCAATGGTAACTATATGGAACAAATACTGCGATGACCAAAACAGAACTAAGTATTCAAATCCATAACAAATTTCATGTGAATCAATAAGAACAAAGAAGGTATCCAAGCAAATAAAAAATAAAGACAGAAACTTGATATATGCAATGATGACCCAGTAAACAGATCATCATGAGCTTTCATTGATTAAAATTTTCACAATTCACAGAATAGAAATCAGAACATAACTCAAAAAAGTCAAAACCCAAAAATCTAATCCCAATAATACCAACGGATTCATCTCACGAAACAGCTACAATAAAAACACAGTAAAGAACCCTCAATTTTGCACTACAGAGATCCTCACAATCCTAGTAATAAAATATGCTGATAAGAGAGAAAAAAACCCAGAACAATAACATCAAGCTATAGATGCAGGAGTTGGTGTCAAGTAGAAACATACCTACAAACTGACAAAACAGGAAGAAGGCGTTGAATCCAAGTAAGAGTTATATTCTCGGTAAAATTCACAATCAACAAATTCGAATATAAACTCCCCCAAACTATAAAAGTTGAAACAAAATAATGGCGTGTGAACAGTTATAGTTGAGCCAGTTGGCAAAACAAGAATTCATGGTCAAATAGTTTGCTTCCAAGAATAAGAAAAGGGAAGTACAGATTGAAAACTCATTTGGTCAGCGTACAATAGATATCTAGAAAGGAAGACACTGGGTAAGGAAAAAAAAAAAAACATGGAAAATTGAGGTTATCTAGAATCTTTGTCACTGTGGAAGGAAAGACGGGTCCCACCACCGTGTTAAAGTCCATCTCTTTTGTTTAGTTTTATTATCATTGTTTTTTATTTATTTATTTTTAACTTTATTAGGTGATTGTTACTTAGGAACACAATTAAAGTTTAATTAAACTGTCAAATTTACTTGTTTGGTTTATTTGGTCAATATTTTTCTTTTATGTCGGCTGGGCTGAGCCTGCATGAGTTGCGCATTTAGATGAAGCAATGATTCGCTGGTTCTATATAGTTGGGCTACTTTAAGTTAAACGTTGTTTTAAGATGATATCACTTTGAAAAATTATGCCATGTTGTTTATATTAGTCTCTATACCTGATTACCTGCTTCGCAATATTAATGATTATTAAACAATTATTGCTATAGAAATCAGTATTATTAAAATTGGACCGACTCGGTCGGGTCGATCCGGGAACCGATAAACGGGTCATATAATTGATCCGGTTGTAGCAACGGACCGGCCATGCATCATAACCTTGTGTGACCTGGTCCGAATCGGCCGTTTTTCGTGAAAACCAGTGACCCGGTCCGATCCTAAAAAAAATATATTCAAATTATTTATTTTTTCAAAAATAATCATAATGAATATATTTGAATATTTTTTTACTTATTAGTTATTTACCTACAACACTAATATTATCTCAATTATGTATTATCCAGAAAATTTTGATTTGATTTATAGTAGAGATGACATTTTCTATACTAAAGGCTCGTATCATATAATTATATTTTTGTTTGATCCTTTATTGAATAATAATATGTGATTTATTATTCTTTATTAAAATATTTGAAATACTTATATTTTTTTAGATATTTGAGTATGTTTATAATTTTTTTAATATAAATTATAAAATTACATATACCTGATTACCTGCTTCGCAATATTAATGATTATTAAACAATTATTGCTATAGAAATATCTAGCTATACTTATGTGTATCATTGTTGTTTGTTGGCTACCAATATAAAACTACATTCTTTTTTAAAAAAAATTAGGTAAATTAGCTCATGCATCAACTTGATATTTTTTAAATAAAATTAAAGCTTATTTTAGTTTCTTTTCTTGGTAAACGAATTCAAAATAAGATTTATGGCCGTAGAACAATTTAACTAAAAAAGTATATATACGATTCATTATCAGGCATTAACATACTATTTTTGTTTTCTTCTTTTGCGGCTTGTTTTTAGGTTGGGCCAATATTCCCCTCCCAAGTCAAACTACTAAGGTGCTTTCGTTTGGATGTGTGAAAAATTAGATAAAAATTTAGAAGGAAAAAAAATACAATACAATTGCTTGAACTACAAAACTTGTGGAATGAGTGAAAGTAGATTACACTCCACCAATTTTGGTATATATGGTACGAAAGGAATAACCGAAGAATCATCCCTCACCATTTGCAATTGGCTATGAAAAACTAAACTGAATAATGTCATAAAAAACCCAATGAGTTGCCGTGGTGATTAAGGGAGCTTGCTCACTGTCTTAATGAATCCGGTTTAAACCTTATGTCCATTCTTAAAGAAAATTAATTAATTGCTCAATATGATCTCAGTTGTACTAAGAATACTCTATTAATGTTATACTAAGAATACCCTTATCGTATTTAAAACAAATAATATCATTTTATTTCAAGAACTTTATTTCTCTATTAGAAGATAAAACTCTTCAAGAAAACTTGTCTATAAGGAAGAAATAAAGATACGCGAGGAGATCACTTGTATTGGTGTAAGTTTAATAGGTCTAATATTTAATTCTATATTGTTGATCCGATTTGCATTAAAGACTCATGTAATTAAGAAATTATATTTGGGATCAACGAATGATAATGAATATAAATTTTATATCAGTATAAATTCATTCTTTCCAAAAATATATTTATTATTAATTTAATTTGAAATACATTATAATCTTGACATATTAAAATTTAAAAATAAATACATTCTTATTTACTCAAGAAAAAATTACTTTAAATTAATTAATTTTCATTCGTTGATAACTAAATTGTGTTGCCACCGTTTTTAATGAATTATGGGCGGTACGAGGTGTAGAGAAGGCTGCGTTAGTGAAGTTCATTCACAGTTATTTTAAGAAAATGGATGGCAGAGAAACCTACAATACAGGTGATCACAGGTAATCCACTTATAAAAACAATAATTATTGAAACTTTCTTGCTTCCACATTTGCCATAGTTCACAAAGGATGCTTAAATCGAAATAGTAGAGTGAGACGTTCTATGATGCATCAAACCTGTTTTTTTTTTTTTTTTTGGTAAAATATAATTTCAATCCAAAAGGGTAAACTGTTAATCGAAGACCTTATTAATAGTTTTATGTCATTCTTCTCTAACATTTTCCATCCTTCCAAATAAGCGACCATAATAACATCTCCTTATGAAGCCAAAATGCTGTCGCGGTGAGATGCAAATCAGATTAAAGTGGACGAGATCAGATTCAATCTACCTCGCAAGAAACTCATTTCAAGAATTCAAACATATCACTACAATTGAAACCCAAAGCAAGAACACTTTATATAAGTAGATATGTAAGATAAACAACTGGACAGACAAGCATAATACAAGACGAATCATCAAACACGAAGTCCATCCGACAGAAGAGTAAGGTGCAATTCAAGTAAGATCATCCTCCTCAAGTTCTTTGGCTTTCAGTTTTTCCTTCACCCTCAAAAGAAGTGTTGTCTTCCAAGAATCCTGTACAACATTCGTGCAAACAGGCAATGTCTAAAGTGAAGAATTTGATGAAATGTCTAAAGTGTCTGACCCATATCTAAGAGGGGCTTTACTTCTCTCATGTAGTACGAGAGAAGTTATCTTATGTTGTGAGATAAATAAAATGCGACCCACCAATTAAAAAAGAAAAAAAAGAAAAAGAAAGGCATGTGAGTGTAACATGAGAGATGAATCTCATATAACATAAAAGTATAATTTCCCAACTAACAATCACTAAATACTTTTCAATCTGTAGAATGTAATGAAAAGTAGAAACAGAGTAAATTTCGAATTGGTGCAGAAAAGCACTGTCCTGCAACCCATATCTCTTACCAGTTAAAATGTAAAGTTCAATATAACTAGAAATGAATCAATTATTCAGGGGAAATTCGAAGCAGATGAGAATTATTGAAAACATTTTTAGTAAATTGCTGTAAAATGGGGCAATTCAATTACGATAAGTTATGTTTGTTCCGCAATAAAAATATGGATGTAAACTATATTGGAAATGTTCTTGTTAGAAACCAACTAAAAATTGTCCCATTTTTCAATAAATGAGAGCTTACCAGAGGGGTCATGCTATCAAATTCCTTGATAACTTCAGTAAACTTTCCAACATCTTCTTCATCAATTGCAGCAGCAATATCCTGCTCAATTTTTTAAGAAAATTGTCAGTACTTCATATGGAAAATATCTGCGTAAAGAATTAGTCAAAATGCAATAATTAAATGTTATAATAAAATACCAAACATTAATAACATCATTATAATAGAGGAGGCAGTTATTGAAAAGTCCTCACATTTTGATCTAATTTACTAGGTCATCAAAAATTAACATTGAAATTTCACAACTAATAACATACCGCCAAAAGTTTATATTCACGTGTTCCGGAAAATGTTGGATCCAATTCCTGCAAACACAAATATATATATATATATATATATATATATATATATATATATATATATATATCCAAAGAAATTAGCAACTGGTGATGTTTCCAGTCTAAAGACTACGTAAATTCTTGAGAAATATTAGACCTGATATCGCTCTAATGCATTAGTAATAGCAATAACATCTGCTTTGCAAAGTTGGCAAATGCCAGCATTAAGAAGATGTCCTTTGACTCCATACTTCAGCAAATTATTGTTCAGAGACTGGCGAGCTATCTCTTCATAAATCTCAATTGACTTCTGATACCTGGAGATATATCAAAAAAGTTGAAACAGTTCAATATAACATAAAGAGAAGGCTATATAAAGTTCCCTTCATTTATAAAAAAATTATTGCTTTCTGTACATCATTCTAGCAGTTCCTGCTCTAATTCGAAAACATCATACAAATCAACATATGACTAAGACCAAATGCAGCAATGGGCTGACATTTGTTAACATGTATTCAAGGCTTAGCAGGTCAACAAAACTTTGGATTGTTGAAAGAAAAATGCCAGGGTTTTGTCAAGATTATATATCAAACAAATAATACAAATGAAGACCAGCTACTAAAGCAAAAAACGTAGTAAGCAACAAACATAGAACAACAGACGAAAATCATGTTCAAGCATTATCATTGAGGCCTTCACAGCAACAAGAAAGATAAAATAAGGAGAAAATAGAAAATCTTACTGTTCTAGCTGAGCAGAAAATTGAGCAACTTTTTGCTTGCACTGGTTTGCAGAAGTTTGTACTTCTTCGTTCTCGTAAAAATCAGCCGATTTTTCATAGTAAACAACAGCCTGCTCAATATTCTGTTCAGACTCATACAACTCAGCAATTTCCTGTGTGTACAAAAAATAAAGCCCAATTATGACATATTCACGGTGATTCCTGAAACAATACCTCAAAAAGGACCATACTTAACCAAATATGCATTCCAAGAAACTAAATTTAAATGAATACTGAAACAAAAAAACTGAAGTTATAGTGATATATACCTTCAAATATCTAGCAGCCATAGAAAGTCTACCAATTTCACAGAAAATATTTACAGCATTGTCTAAGCAAGATACAGCCTCTGCATTAAAAGAGAGAAAAAGAAGTTTAGCATTGAAAGTGCTATTGTTTTCATGTTAATGCAAGTGATGGCATGCTAACACATGCTTTGCAGTTGTAGCTGTATAATTAAAGCCACTTTAAAAGTGGTGAGCAAATAACCACCATAAAAGAAAACAGGCAGATGGATCTCAGGTACTGCAATCAACTTACACATATATTAATTAATTTTAATATGTAATTAAAACTAGCTAAAGATAAGCCAATACTTAGAGCTAGGTGCATTGTATATGTGAAGCAAAGTATCTGATTTTTACAAACGGAAAGCTTGAATAACAAAGAAAACCAGAAGATTTCTTGTATAAATTGATCATGCACAAAGGCATATAATTTGAATTATGTTTGATAGATAGAAGTACAGTACTAAGAACAAAAGATTTTGACCTTGCTGCAAGGAGGCGTTAGAACCATTTAAAGCATTAATCAGAATTCAGAAATGAGGAAAAGAATATAGATGGCACAAAAATAATCAATATCATGAATTCACAACATCAATCATGTGAGTAAAATTTATTTCTGTTGAAGTGCATGCCGGATGACCAATGCCAATAAATTGACTTTTTTTTTTCCTGCTAACATAGGCTACAAGAAGACCTAATGAAGCGAGAAATAGATTGGTGCACAATTTGTCTCATAATAGACGAATGTCATGAGCATTGTGGAGGGGTAGATTACTTATTTTCTCCAAAGATTTATTTTTTCTTTCTTGTTTATATTTCTTTGCCTGCAATCTGTTTTTGCTTTTTGTTGTGCTGATGGATATTTGAATGGATTTATTTGATATAAAGGTAATGTTATGTGCATGGGATTTCAACAATATATGAAGTTGAGATCACCACTGATTAGTAAGGTTAAAATAGAATGACTTGGGTAGCAAGCAGAAAAGAATCCTAGAGTATGTTATGTAACCACATTCACGCATACCATTTATATTAGTCTTCTTATAGCAATGCGCAGCGTCAACGTAAGCTTGGGCAGCTTCATGCTTGCTTTCCAACTAGAATCAAAAGACAACATGGGTCATTTACAAGGCTAAGAGAGTGAAAGAAAGAACGCCCGAAATTAAAATTAAAAATAAATAAATAAAAATGAACCGAGTTACCTTCAAATGGCAATTTGCCAATTTGATGTAGGTGGATCCAGCTTTGTCCCCTGAAATGTGATCATCACAACCAACAACAATTTCAGACCAGATTTTAAAAAGCGAATCATTGGACCTTAACAACAACATGCTACGATTTGTATGCAATTAATTAAAAATGCAGCAATTAAGGTTACATGATTTAGCGAGCTTGAAGGAATTGGCGGATTTATCGAAGAGATCAGAAGCATCCTCGTATTTGGAACCGAACAAACCCCAACCGCCCAGTTTCTTCTCTGCCTTATTCTCGAAATCTTCCGCTCTCGCCAAATGATCCCCCATTTTTTCTTTTTTTTTAACAATTCGATTCGATCAATTCAATCTCTTTCATACAAAGTATTATTAATTTTAGAGAGATAATGAGAGATGATTACAGATAAATTCTATTCACCACCAAGGTGGAAGGAAGAAAAATAAAAGGAGAAGATGCAATAGAAACCCAAGGGAACTAGTTTCCGTTTCAAGCAAAATCAACAGAATTGTCAATTTTTGCTTTTTTTCTGAAGGAATATGCTTTCCGTAAGGCCTGGGCTCTGTTTATTGGGCTTTTTTCGGATTTTAATGGGCTGCTTCGATTTGCTAACTACATAAACCAAATCCATGACGGTTCACCTCTTTTCTCATTCCCTTTTCTTCTGACTCAATAAAAGAAAAATGTTTTTTACATACCAAAATTAATGATGCACCTAAAAAAGTTAGCTTTAAGAGAATAAAGTTTCATATTCCTAAGATTTTTTATCTTGGAACTTGTACCATATAAATTTTTAAGCTAATATCAACACCTATTGGTTCTTTATTTATTTCAAAAATGTATTTCTCCGTGCGATGTAAGGAAGAAAAAGATCAAAAAATAAATCAGCGACTGTAACATCCCGAGCACTGACGAGGGTGAGAGTGATCACCGGTGCGAAAGAGCATGGACAAGGAGCAGCTCCTGACAGGCTTCCAGCGTGGGGTTACATTCATGGATAAATCGAATCGACACCCGAAAGAGAGGGATTCCAAAGACTGTACAGATGTGAGATTGCACAGTTTGGAATAGCATATAAGAATTAATTGGTACTACCTATACTAACAAGATGCATCTTCTTTTCGGTAGCCCGGAATGGAAGAACTCCATAGCTAAGCGTGCTTGACTTAGAGCAATTATGAAATGGGTGACCTCTTGGGAAGTTTTCCCAAGAAGTGTGCGAGTGAGGAAAAAGCATACTGAAAAGTCTCGTGTTAGTATGTGGGGATAGTCATTGATTCTTGAAGCGGCCAGGCGTTACAGCGACCATTGTTATTAATCTCTAAAATAAAGAATGTGTCACTATTTTGTGTGTTTTGAAATCTAGTCATTAATTATTATGCAAATCAAATATAGTTAAGTACTGAATAATTAAGTATTTTCATATACAACAATGCATACAATAGTAACAGTGATGAGATTCATATTATCCTACCAAAAGGAAATAATCAAAAAATGAGCCAAAATTATTGCGCTAAATACTATATAGAACAAGGGTTTTATAATTCTCATTAATCATGAGAATTACAATTTTCCTACACACCATTCGATTTTCATGCTGACATGAGTCATACATATAATTTTTTCTAACACATGGATCTCACATGCTTTTTATCTCTACAATATAAGATCTCAATTCTCCTCCAATATAAGAATTATAAAACCCATAAAACAATTACCGGCTCTGGAGGCGCTCAATCACCAATGACATATGCAGCACGCTACAAAGGTAAAAGAAAGAAACAGCAAACAAATTATTTAGGATGTTCCATTTGTATCTAACTTAAAATATTAAAATATTGTAGTAACTAAAAAAAGTCCAAATTAACAATGTGTATCAAAATAAAATGGTTAAAAAGTAAAAAACAAACATTCTCATGTACATTTGTCTTCAATACTTTCATTGATTCAACAATATATTGTATTCAATGAATTTAAATACATGAAAAATAAATTAAATTATTTTGCTTATCATGAAGCTATAATCAGTCTAAAAAACACGGAAATTAGAAAAGATCTAAACACGCTCGTATAATAATAAAAAAATCTCTATCAAATTCTTTTTTTTTTGTTTTAATTGATTTGCAATCATTAGTAGTCATTGGAGAGATAAGTTAAGCACATATTTAACATTTGCTTTAACCAAATTTACTACATTAATATTTGAAATACTTCCTTTTAAACAATGTTAAATGTACTATTAATAACACTCCCATCATCAAGTATTAAAATTATTAACAAAAACAAAACAAACATATAAAGAAATAAAAAAACAACAAATATATTAGATGCGAAAAAAAAACGTCATGTCAATATATATATTTTTTGTTGTGTGCATTATAATGGATTTCACAGTTATTTGCAAAATGATATAAAATAAATAACAACGAACAACCAATACAATTAAATACTTAAATATGACTACCACACATATCTTCACGTCCGATATTTTTTTGATGCCGCTAAAGAATATCTTGATATAGGAATTTTCAACACGTTTCTCAAACATGTTTGGTACTAACCATTGACTTGTTAAATAACAATAGAACAAACAGATTTTGAAGATAAAAAGCAGAACCCCACGTTTGAGAATTTTATACTTAATCTATTCTACCTTGCATAAGGTGAGTTTAGTAAGATACACAAATTAAGGTTTAAATTCAACCCCTACACCTTTTAAGCTAACATTAAATTTAATTTAGTTATTGATAGAATTAATTGTATTAAATACCTTTAGAAATTTAATACTTGTAATTAAATATCTAAAATATATTTTTTATTTTATATGATGTTGTACCGTTGGAATCTATAAGCCCACTATGTTCCCTTAAAGGGGATATGATCACTGTATGGGCGATACCTTTGGCTTTGGTAAAGACCAGGCCAAGAGATATTATCCCAAGTATAAGCAGATAATCAATACTAGTACAAAGCTGTAAGAGAATTCAAGTAATAGGCTAAATAACGATACATAACATGCTCTCAGTTGTGCCCCATGGAGGCTATTTATAGGGATCATGGTGTGGATTAGTAAGAGAGAGAGGTCAACTCTCCTTGTGATACACTCCTATTATAGCAGTGTTGGGCGGTTTAGGCGCTGACGTTGTGGCAGCGCTGCACCTCCTGCTACTGGCGATGCCAATGTTGGGCAAAGGGAGAGTTTCCCTTTGTGATACCTGTGGCGACTGCCTTTGGTTGTTAACGTCCCAATGTAAGACGTTTTGGTGTATCTCTCGGGTGTGCTGCACCCTCGGTGGATGCGAGGGTCCACGTCAGCCCTTAGGGCTAACGTGGAACTAGACTGGGGTTTGAGCCAGAGAAGTTGGGCCGCTGGGGCGGTTGGCCTGTTGAGGCAGTTGGGTCATCTAGAACAGGAGCCCCAACTTGGTAGCATGCGTGGAATGGTGTCAATTTAGAGTCTTTGGGCGTTACCTTTAAGGCGACCGTCCTAACTGGACTGGGGTTTGGGTCAGAAAAGTTGGGCCGTTAGAGCGGTTGACCTGTTAAGGCAGTTGGGCCATCCAAAACAGATGTAATAGATTCATTCAAATATTATGATAATTATTATATAAATATAAATTGAATTATTTATTAGTACGGTCCATGTATTGAGAGTTGGGCTATAACTATATATTTCTATCCTTGTTGAAGCCTGCTCTCATTTACTTTGTAGGGGCAAATGTGTGAAATTTGGATTGAGTGGATAAAACATAAAGATATGAATCAGCAAATGTGGTCTCAAGAATTGAACCCAAAAAAAAGTGTGGTCTCAAAATATCGCCAAGCTGTTGTAACTTGTCAGTTAGGACGATGACAAGTTATGGGTTCACATACATTTATGTGAAAATTTCGAGTTAGATTGTACTTATCATAATTTTATTTTGGTTTTCTTTATTGGAAAAGTGTTTATCATTTTAAATGACACAATTTATATCCTTTCACTCTCACAAAATGATGGGACCCACATCTTTATTTTTTTTTTCAACTCTCTCTCCTCCTTTATTTATCTCTTTCTCTCTCTTAAAATGACACAACTTTACATCTTTTAAAAATGACACACAATTTATCCTTTTTTTATTTTATGAGAAACCAAAATCTTTGGGCAGGTAAGCGCATAATATGAGCTGAGACTAGTCCACAGGGGACCGACTTATACTCCACAATACCCCTATTTGATGTTTCCTTTAGAAAAAAAATTAAAAATTAAAAAAAATAAAAAAAAATTTTAATAAAAAAGAAAGGACCGAGTTGGGTGATCGGATGCATTGAAAATTTTCACCTATTTTATAAGCTTTTGAGCTTATGTGATATATGACTATATGAGTGTTAAAAGGAGAAATATTTTTTCAAATGGTTTAACGTAGGAGGATTACGAAGTGCTTTGCATGTGCGATAATTGATGAATAAATTAAGGGTTTTATAAGAGTTATGTCATAGGAAAAGTGATTCTATAATGTTATAGAGATTCATTTTGCGTGCCGGAATTTTTTTTTTTTTCTGCGGGTCTCACAAAATGTTGTGAGTGTAGGAAAATTTTTCTAATCATGTTAAATGATAGATAATAAACACATAAATTAATGGATAAACAAATACATTTATTGCCGAAAAATGAAGATAAGGACCACATGGCTCATGGGTGTATATCCATCTACGGCATTTATGATACAACACCCAAAATGAAGCTTGCCTCTACGTCTGACAATACCCAAGTTGTTGCCCCTCTCCTCCTACCGCGGGACTGCGAGCACTCCCCGGAAGACCCGAGTCCGCAAAATGGATCCATTACCGGAGCGGTGTTCAACATATCAACCACCATGATCGGTGCCGGAATCATGTCGGTTCCGGCGACCATGAAGGTGCTGGGCTTAATTCCGGGGTTCGTGGTGATTGTGTTGGTGGCAGTGATAACAGAGATAACGGTGGAGTTTATGTTAAGGTACACAAGCTCCGGGAAATCCATTACCTATGGGGGAATGGTGGGCGAGTCATTTGGCTCTATGGGATCCCTTGCTGTCAAGATTTGCGTCATCATAACCAATCTTGGCATCCTTATCATCTATTTCATTATTCTTGGTACGTTCTTCTTCACCTTCAAATTCAATCTAAATAAATCCCCGCAAAGTTTTCTTTCCTCTTTTAGAAGTACGATATTTCAAAGCTAATTTGGGCTAATTCACACCCATGTTTGTGGAACAAACAAAAAATTTAATAGTGAATACTATTTTTTTATCAAAACATAGTTTGCTATGACCGATAATAAATTATTTTCGCGAATGATTTTATGAGACACACACTGATGTGTTATAATTCACTATAAGTGGTAGTAAATTTGATTTACAATTTGACACGTGTCATGAAATTATTGGACACAAAATTCGTTACCAGTAATAATAAATTATGACATATGTTCCTCTGATAAAAAATATTGTTGACTTTATATTTAGATAATTTTTTTGATAAAACTTGACATTTTTATTACTGTTCCCGTGTTTGCGCTCATTTCGTGAGAAATAAAAAGGGAAAAGGAAAAGGAAAAAAAACAAAAAACGTGTATGACAGTGGCGTCATTGGCGTGTGGGGGCAACTTATTTGGTATATGGAGATCTTTTCTGTCTGAAAATCTACTGATTTGATATAATTGATATTTTTTTTTATCAGAAAATATACTGTTTGGTTGTCCACTGTCCAATATTCTATTTATATTAGCCATGAATCTATGATGATATAACGACACAATAATATAATATTAATTACTAATTTCCAGATTTTATCGCAATTAGAATATAATATTAATTACTATATGTAATAAAGACAATATATTAAAAATAGTTATTATTATTTAGTCGCATATTGACCCGTTATAAGTTAGGGTATATTTTGTTTGAGTTTTATATTTCTCATTTAATATGAGAATTCAAATTTTTTCTACACATCCTTCGATTTCTGTGCTGACATGGGTCCTACATCTATTTTTTTTCTAACACATGGGTCCCACATGCTTTTATCTCTATAACATGAGATTTCAATTCTCATTTAATATTAGAAATATAAAACCCATCTTGTTTTCCTCGTTCCCTCTTACAATTTTTTTTGTCTGGCATTGATGTCAGCTTGTTGGATTAATGATACAATCTCATGTTCACTAATGTAACTGAAATTTTTAAAATTCTAAATTAAAAGGAATAAAATTTTTAAAGTGATAATTATTTTAAAAGAAGGGAGTAAAGTAATAGTTATTAGCATTTACCCCAGCCAATAAATTTTATTTATGCTGTTTGTTCTAATAACTAATTCCAGAGTTGGCTTTGGGTGGTTCAAAACAGCCCAAGCTATCTTCATTACCATGGCCTAAAATTCTTTGAAGCCCAGACCCCCTATATATTTTTTCCCATGTACAGCATTCTCCATGGCTTTTTGATCATTGTGTCCGTTTTGACCAAAATAAATATCACTTTGCCCATGTTCAAAAATATTTCACCAATTTGCCTCCGTTGACCAACCTATATATTCGAGTACATGATCTTCTATTTGAGTATATTTAGTATTCTAAGTTTTTTTGAACATTCACTTGAATATAGAATTTAGATACTCGAATATTCATTGTTCCACGCAATATATTCGAGTATATGGGTATGTACTCCGGTAAATGTTGAAAAAATCTCCTATAAGAATTGTTCACCGTGCAGCTCTTGAAATGTTGTGTTATATTAAATAAATAAAAGTATCTGATACGAATACCCTCGAGTTATGACATTTCGAAATTTTACTCTAAATTTTTCATAATTTTGCAATACTAGTAGGTTTTGCGATACCCACCAAGCTCTCCCATAGTCAAGTCCACAATAGTATGAGTATGATTATAGAAAACAATCCCAAAAATCTCGTTGAAAAAAATAACCGTAAAATTTAGGGTGAGCATATTTTTTTCTGGTGCGTGATATAATATATGAGTATATGACGGAGTCCAATGCCTTTGTTTTGGAAGGAGACGTGCTCTGTGGAAACGAGTCCAAAGGAACCACACACTTAGGTGTTCTACAAGAGTGGTTTGGCATCTACTGGTGGACCTCTCGCAATTTTGCACTTCTTATAGTTGCTCTCTTAATGCTTCCACTGGTTATGTTACGGCGAGTTGGTGAATAGTACTACCCAAATATACAAGCATCTTTAATTCTCTCTGTGCAAATTAATGCCTTCATCTTAAGTATAGTTTCTTGTTTTCTATGCTTTACATATACAGACTCACTCAGGTATAGTTCTGCAATATCAATCCTTCTAGCATTGGTATTTATTGCAATATGCTCATCAATGGCGCTTAGTGCATTATGGTCCGGCAAAACTCAATCACCGAGGATACTACCAGATTTCTCTCAAGTCACTGTCCTCCAACTTTTTACCACTGTCCCAGTATTTGTGACGGGTTTCGGATTCCATGTGAATGGTTAGTTTGAGAATTATAACATCTCCTTTATGACTAACATATTATTGAGATATTTAAGTGTGATGAGTTCCTCATTGGTGGTGGTCCCGCCACGGGCTTCACCCTGGACCCGCCTGACAATGGTATCAGAGTCGGGTCGGGTTGTGCTCGAGCTTGCCTGGTGATTGGCTAGGAGGCGGGTTGAGTACTTGGGCCCTGGGGTACTCGGTTAAGGGGAAGCATATCAATGTTGGGTTTCACACTTGAGGGGGAGATTGTTGAGATATTCAAGTGTGATGAGTCCCGTTGGTTGGTAATGGGTTAAGTGAAGAGTATATAAGTGGAAGGACCCATGAACCTAATGCCTTAAGGTTTTGGGTTGAGACGTGGTGTCGGATCCACTTGGTGTATTTGGAATAGCTTAGCCCATTGGTGGTGGTTCCCGCTACGGGCTTCCCCTTAGATCCGCCTAACACATATATCATTTAATTAACATCAATTGATCAATTAATCAGCACATTAATCCCAATGTTTGTATACACAATTCAACTTATTTATATATAACTTACATATGATATGCTGCAGTTCATCCAATTAGAGCAGAGCTTGGAAAACCTGCAGACATGTGTTTGGCTGTGAGGATTTCGTTGATAATATGCGTGGCCATTTACTTTGCTATTGGCTTCTTTGGGTACCTATTGTTTGGGGATTCCATCATGCCTGATGTGCTGGTAAACTTTGACCAAAACTCCAATACAAGTGTTGGTCGATTGCTCAATGACATTGTTCGGTTAAGCTATGCACTCCATCTTGCTCTTGTGTTCCCCATTATGAATTATACCTTGAGGGCCAACATAGATGAACTAGTATTCTCAAAGAAAAATAAGCCTGCCCTGGCATTAGACACACCAAGATTTGTGTCACTTACTCTGGCTTTACTAGCCCTCTCATACTTTGTGGCCGTGGCCATCCCAAACATTTGGTATTTTTTTCAGTTTTTGGGATCCACAACCATTGTTTTTCTATCATTTATATTCCCTGCTGCAATCATTCTAAGGTATTCTTCCAATTTCTAATCTCTTCTTCTCTTATGTACTAGCTTAATTTATATACAATTATTTGATGTGTTTAATTTTGTCCCCTTTTGAGCACAGGGATATGTATGGCATATCAACCACAAAAGATCAAGTCATGGCAATAGTGGTGATTGTTTTGGCTGTTGTGACAAGCGGAATTGCTATATGGACCAACTTGTATGGCTCAAGTGCTGACCAACCATAATGCTATATACAACCGAGTTGTTGAAGTTTCTTTTTTTTTTTTTGGTAAAAGGAAAGGGCAAAAAGCCCCAAATAACACAGACTAGTTCAGATTAACTCTACGAAAATTACAAACCAACGAAAAATCTGCCAAATACAAAGGCAAAATCCCAGGAGGAGGAGAATCAAAAATAGTGAAATTATTATTCAAATGATGCTCCAGAGGATATTTAGACAACCAGTCTGCACATCCATTGCTTTCTCTAAACACGTGAACCAGATGCACCTCCCACTCTTTCTGTAACCATGCTCGAATGTGAGTCACCAAACGAGACTCTCGAGCTGCTCCCCCAAACTTAGAGAGCATAGTGATCACTGAACTAGCATCACTTTCTAAAACACAACGACGCCACCCTCCATTCCAAGCCAATTCAAGACTTTTAAGCACACCCCAGAGTTCGGCAACAAAGGCCGAGCACTTACCAATATGATAGGAAAATCCTTGAATCCACCTACCAGTCTCATCCCTCAAAAGGCCTCCACAAGCCGCATCTCTAGTATTGAATTTGGATGCCCCATCTGTGTTAATCTTAATCCAACCGGTATTAGGGGGCTGCCACACAACAGGTATGTGAATCTGTCTTCTACCAGACATCCCAAACGCACGCAGATTCCAAGCCGAAATGACCTCTTGTACCTGCCTAATAATTGTTTGACTCTTGTAAGCCAAAAAGTTATCCTCCTCCCCATGGGCCACTTCATTCCTCCAACGCCAAGCACAATCCACTGTAATCGCGAACCAGATAGGCCAATGCTCATTTAGTTTCATGACAACATCATTCTTCAAGTTCAGGAGCAACCAGGAACTTAAATCTGCACTAAAAAACAGAGAGTAAAAAGCAGGGTTAATGAGCTCCATCCACACCTGCTTTATTTTATTGCAGTCACGAGCCATATGTAAAATGGTCTCATCATGTATCTGACACAAGGGGCAGGTTGGAGAAGCCATGTTTCTTCTAGCCAGCAAATCTCTAGTAGGCAAGCGGACATGAGCAATCTTCCATAACAGGATACAGACCCGACTAGGGACATGCAACCTCCAGATCAAAGACCATACACCCTGCGCCTGCTCCTCCTCCTCATCAACATTAAGTAGAGCATTGTACAAATGTTTTACAGCAATCTCACTAGAGCCTTTAATATTCCACCTGAATCTATCCACTCCTCCATCTCCTTGAGGTGGAAGCATACTCCGAATTGTTTGAATGATACTAACCGGAAGGAAATTTGAGATAGACCCACAATCCCACATCCCATCATCAGTAACATATTCATTAATTGTCTTTTCCCTTACAGAATCCGAGAGAGGAATGAGAGCTTTGCTAGCTAAATTGCTATCATGATCCACCCATCTATCCTCCCAGAACCTGATTGTTGACCCATCACCAATGTCCCAAATCAATCTAGTATTCAACTTGTGCCAAACCTCACACATGGCCTTCCAAAGCATAGAATTACCAGCTCTCCAATTGAATACAACCTGCCCATTTACCACAGTCACATATTTGGCCTTCAACACCTTAACCCACAAACTATCATGGTTATTAAGAAAATTCCAAATAATTTTCCCAATAAACGCTTCATTCATCACTGCGAGGTTCTTAATACCCAGCCCACCTTTGTTCTTTGGCTTAGTGATAGCATCCCAACCAATAAGATGCATATGCTTTTTATCAACTGAATCACCCCAAATGAATGCCCTTTGAAGTTTTTCCAATTCATTACAGATATTCTTAGGTAACAAAGTATACTGCATATGATAGTAGGGTAAAGTAGATAGAACAGATTGAGAGAGAACAATTCTACCTGCTTGGGTAAGGGATTTAGCTTGCCAGCTATTCAATCTTCCCTTTGCTCTATCTACTACACTAGCAAATGAGGATTTAGTGACCCTACCATGTTGAATCAAAGCTCCAAGATACTTGCCAATATTTGTCACTCTCTTAAATCCACTTATCTGAAGGATTTTATCAGCAGTCTCACTAGGAGTGTTCTTAGAAAAAAATACACTGGTTTTCTGTTCACTAATTTTCTGACCAGAAACTTCGGCAAACAGGTTCAAGCATCTGAGAAGGATATGAATCTGATCCTCACTAGCTTCCAAGAAGAGCATTAAATCATAAGCAAATAGTAAATACAGATCTTCAGACCACCTCTACCAGCTTTGATAGGATGCCACAACTTACCATCCACTGCAGTCTGAATAATATGGGATAGCTTTTCCATTGCTAGCACAAACAAATACGGGGATATTGGATCTCCCTGACGAACCCCTCTACTAGGCTGAAATTCATCAGTTATGTTCCCATTCCATAAAATGCTAGTTTTAGGAGAGGAAACAGCCGTCATTATTAACTGAGAAAGATGCCCAGGAATTTGAATCTCCATTAAAATATTTCTAAGGAAATTCCAATTGAGCCGATCATATGCTTTTTCCAAATCAACTTTTATAGCCATAAAACATGTCTTACCTCTCATTTTCCTCATAGAATGTACTAACTCCTGGACCACAATAATATTATCCTGAATATGCCGATGAGGAACAAAACTAGACTGGGCAGGAGACACCAGCTTCTCCATTACTGTCTTCAACCTGCTAACCATAATTTTACTGACAATTTTATATACCACAGGGCACAGTGAAATAGGCCTAAACTGACTAATATGCATCGGATTCTGCACCTTAGGAATGAGCACCATAAGAGTAGAGTTAATAGAAGCCAATAAATTCGGATAGCTCCAAATCTGATTGACCAGAGAGCAAAGTTGCTTTTTAATCAGATCCCAATTCCTTTGGAAGAAAATTGCCGGATAACCATCAATCCCTGGAGCCTTCAAAGCACCAATATTAAACAAAGCTTGTTTAATTTCTAAATCATTTGGACATCTATCCAGCTCATTTTTCTCCAAAACCGAAAGCTTAGGCCAAAGCTTATCAGAAATGATCCATCTTCTCTCTAAAATATCTTCATGAAACAGACTCTTGAAATATTTTATAGCCATCTCTTTCAGATCAGCAGTATTTGTTACCCAAGCATCTCCCTCGCTTTTTAATTTAAAAATTTTATTTGTGCTTCTCCTCACCACTGTACTAAGGTGATAGAATTTGGTGTTTCTATCCCCATCAGTGATCCATTTTTGTCTTGATTTTTGAAACCAAAATAATTCCTCCTCCAGAAGAACCCTCCCAAGCTGATCATGATAATGTTTCTCCATAGTATGCAGGTGAACTGAATCATTATCCTCCCTTCTACCTTGAATATTTGCAATCCTCTTTATTAAGCTATTTTTCCTCCTATCAATATTCCCAAAAACCTTTCTGTTCCACACACTGATCTCAGGAATTAATCTTTGAAGCATATAAGGGAGATCAAAATTCTGCTCCCAATGAGAGTTAAGAAAATCAACAAACTTGTCATGCTCTTGCCACGCAGCAAAGAATCTAAACGGCTTCTTTTTCTCACCAGTATTATCTTCAAACAGTTTGATAAGGATTGGGTTATGATCTGATAAGAGTCTAGGCAGAGAAGATACTCTTGCTCCATCAAAAAGCATTCTCCATTCTACGTTAGCAACAACTCTATCAAGCCGCTTGTAAACTCTTCTTAAATTAGGCCATTTAGGACCTTGCCAAGTAAAAAAGGGCCCATCACAGCCCATATCATCCACCTTACAATCTTCCAAGACTGAAGCAAATTTCTGACACCTAACAGGATCAGCAATAACACCACCTTTTTTCTCATGAGTAGAAGCAATTTCATTAAAATCCCCTCCAAGCACCCAAGGACCAGAAATAGAATTACTAAGGGACCGAAGATCCTCCCACAAATTATTTCTAATACTTTGAGAAGGATTAGCATATATTGCCGTGAATTCAAAACAATTACCATTAGGAATAGTAATTTTACAATGAACAAATTGAGAAGATTGAGAAAGAACAGTTATACTCAACTTGTCACTATGCCACATGATCCAAATTCCACCAGCAAATCCCTGAGCTTCTTCTACAACAAAACTATCATACCCCACTTTCTTTATAAGCTTTCTACAGATTCCACTGTGAGTTCGAGGTTCAACCACAACGGTCATATCCACCATATGTTTCTTAATCAGAGTTTTAAGGGCATTGCCAAACTCCCTTCTAGCAGCCCCTCTTGAATTCCATATGAGAAAATTCATTAAAAACTTTGAGATTGGTTTACAAGGCCTGAAAATCCCTGTTTTTCACAATCCCTCAATGTGATGTTATCATTAGCACTTACATATTCCATCTCATTTGCAACATTTTCCTGCACACCGTCTTCAGCCATAGGGTCAGGAGGTTTCGGGTCAAGATGATCATTTGAAGTCTTCATTACTTGACCAATGGAGACTTGATTTTGGTGTTTAGGTATCAAACCATTCGTATTATGGTGATTAGTACTGCTAGGATTATCCATCCCAACAGAACTACCTTCTCCATTATCCTTTGACAGATTCGGATTTTTTATTCCTGCATTTCGCTTCCCATTCACTAACTCCTTTTTATGATGGCCCTTTTCCAAATTCTGGTTCATACTACTATTGTCTATATGAGTACCAACCAAAATAAATTGGGAATTAGTCTCCACCATCTCAACTGCAGCAGCCGAACTCTTCTTATCTTTTGATTGAAGGGACCTCTGGACAGGGTTCCCATTACTATTGACCCTCCCTGTATCATTCTGTTTCTCCTCCTGCACATTTTGATTTTTCAAATTCATAAAAGAGTTTCTCATTTTCAAGTGTGTTTGAGTCCCTTTCCCTTGTTTTACTTCTGATCTATTTTCCTGTACCCCCTTATTTCTCCTACCTCGCGAAACCTGCATCCAAGGACCAAATTTGGATTTTTCCTCAGCCGCATCTTTACCATCTTCCATACTAATTTCATGAGTATTTATGTCCTTTTCCACTTCAGAATTATCCTTATCAGTTACTCCACATATTCTATTTGGACAATTTTCCAACCTGTGACCATACATTCCACAACCATAGCAAATAAGATGCAACCCCTCATACTCTACCTTTTTCAGTCTACCTTCAACTTTATATTCCACTTGCAAAGATTTCGTGAGATCTAATTCCACACACATTCTTGCAAAACGACCTCGAGCTAATGAAGTAGTAGCAGCATCAATTCTCACAAATTTTCCAAGCCAATTCCCAATACTCTTAATTAAAGAGGTGTGAACATATTCTATTGGAAATTCAGGCAACCGCACCCAAGCCATAATACGAGTAATAGATGCCTGATAGGGGTGGAAATCAGGTTCCCATGACCTAATGGCTAGATAATGATCAAAAATGATCCAAGGCCCAGCTGTGAGGGCGAAATCCATGTCTTTTTTATCAGAAAAACGAACTAAAAAATAGTCATTTTCGAGATCAGTTACAAAGATCTTACCTTGTCGTGCCCACAGGTTCTCCATTTTCTTTTTCATAAATGCTAGAGAGACTTTTTTCCCCATCAATTTCACGAAGAAGGACTGGTGCCAGTGTTGCCATGCTTTCTTCTTAAAGGAATCTGAAGTTGTTGAAGTTTCAATCCTCTGAGTAAACGTACATTGTTTTCTCTTATTTTAATTTTATTTTTTTACATAAAGGTTAGGCCAGGCTGGGATGCCCAATTCTCTAGGGCGTTTAGTACGCAGTATTCTTTAGGATTCCTAGCAAACTGAATTTTTTTAAATTTTTAATTTTCAGATATTATCGTAAACTGAATATTTTTATTATATTTTTAAAAATTGAGATTCTCGGATAAAAAAAATTCTCCTCTACCAAATACCCAATTGGAAACATATTGGTTTCTAGGGTTGCAAGTCATTTAGCACTTGATCCAATCATTTACAAGTTGTCTTTTTTTCCTTTTTTGGTAATCTAAGTTGTATTCTTTTTATTTGTTATGAAGTACGTTTGATTTTATTCAATTATTTTCAAAAAAATATTATGCAAAAAAAGTTGACCCCATGTTCGAGTAAATGAATAAATAAGAAAAAATCTAAGTTGCAATACACTATATAAACTTTTTGAAATAAGATCAATTTTGAGCATTTTAATTTTTATTCACAGATTACTTCAAAGTACTAGGGAGAAATTATTTCCTTCGTACTTCAAGAAATAACTTTTAAATCATCCTTTAATTGTTTTGATATTTTTTAATACAATATATGAAATCTCCTTTTCCTTTTTTTGTTTTCAATTTTATACGTCCAAGTTTTCTACCGGTGATTGTGACTTTTTGTTTGAACCATGGATAGACACATCACGAAAAACGCAACATTGTGCAGATGATTTTGATTTGATATAATAGTGGGCCACGCATCATTTTATTTTATTTTATTTTTTTTAAATATTTTATCAATTTATCGTTTGTTTAGTGACTAGTGTAATTCAGTGCAAATCCAAGATTAAGGATTTAAATTTCTCCAAAAAATAATACTAGATAGAATCCTACACATACTTTCATTCCGATCTATTCAATTCTTATATATTAATTGAGCTATCACTATTTAATTGTGCCACGCATTATTAGATCGGATATGCATGAGCATGGCTGTGATTAGAAATTTGTTAGTGAATCAAGTTTTTAGAATTTTGTCTGAAAAAGTAAGATTACTGAGAATCAAACCTTTAACCAAGGTTATACTTTTTTTATTATATTTATCACATATTATGATATATAATTTAGGGTTCATTTTTTCTACGGTGAATGTAATAAGTTATCTGTATAGAGCCCAGAATGACGATATTTTAAGGTGGGAATCAATATATTTTTGTAATTATAATTTATTTTAATATTATAATAATCTGTTTTATTCTAATTTTTTTAATTTTTCAACCTACAACAACATCGTTGTGGGAATGAATCTAAATGATTTATCTACCTTCATTGTATAAACATTAAAGCCATAAATTTAATTCAAACAATTCTATTAGTAACTTGTTAGTCGAATTAATAATTTGTTATTACAAAAAAGTTATTAACTTGTAATTCAACCCAACTGATGACCGTCTGATTTTAATAATATTAAGTGACTATTTGGAAAATCTTTTTTAGCTTCTCTTATCTTTGTAAGAAGAAGATAGGTCAAATAGGTTCTTATAAAAGTTCTTATTATAATAAGAACTTTTTTTATCATGAAAAAGAAGAAGCTAAAAGCTCCCAAATGGAGTTTTTTAATAAGAAGTATGTGAGTTTTTTTTATTCCATATTTATTTTATAGTTTTACCCTAATTCTAAATTGGTATTTATAAATTTTATCATTTATTCTAATAATTCATTCCAATAATAAATTTTTTAATCTTCTCCCGTTCAAAATCATCATAACAACTTTATATAATCATTAAACAACTTTAAACTTTAATTTTTGGGAAAAGTGTGTGTCATTTAAAAGGATGTAAAGTTGTGTCATTTTAAGAGAGGGAAAGAGATAGACAAATGAGGAGAGATGATAAAAAAAATAAAGGTGTGAGTCCCACCTCTTTGTGAGAATGAAAATATATAACTTGTGTCATTTAAAAGGATAAATATTTTACCCTTATTTTTTAAGCTCGAACTTAAAAGTAACTTTTAGTTAAAAAAACATTAATTGCCAAACAAGCTATAAATCATGGTTTAGTGGTTGGTCTTCGTCTGTGGAATATCCAAAACATATAAAATGTAAGGGCAACATATTCAATATCAACGTTAACAATTTTTTATCCCAAATTAATTGAGTCGCAACAGATAAATCCAAATGAAAAGTATGAAAGATTAAAAAAAATATTCACATATATATTAGGTTACTTTTACATTTTTTTTAAGGTAATAAAACTTAAAATCTGTATATTTGAATATACATTTTCTTTTTTAAACAAGTAATAAAAGTAAATGTATAAACGAGAGCCATAACAAATGAACATGTGTAGATTTTTAAAATTTTTATAAAAAAACATGTAATAGATTTTTTTTTGATATGTCGAGTCTACAAGTCTGCCGACTTATACCATATTATTTATTTTAAATAAAATAAATAAAACTTATTTTAATAATTTTAAATAATAAAGTGATATTATTTTAGTTTTTTTTAATTGTTAAATATTTAATAGGTTAAAAGGCCTAGTTTAAAGTTTTTTAATATAGGTTAGGTCAGACTTATAATTTGGATGTACATAAACTAACAGGTCAGGGCAAAACTAAGGTTTTTCACCTAAATTTGATCTTTTTAAGCGAAAGTCTAATCTATTTACATCTCTACATTATCTCTTAACAAATTTTATGCTATTGTTGCATAGGAAAGAGACACACAAAAATATTGTTTGGGCTCAAGATGGTAGGACAGAAGCTGTGAGCTATGCTGCACAAATTGGGTCGAAGAACCCTCTTGTTGAGAAGACACAAGAATGTGGACCCTGCATTCATTGCGAAAAAATTAGTCATGATGTCTCCAGATGTTGGGAGCTTAATGGCTATATCCAAGCAAAGGAGGAAGAAGTGGACGGGGACGAGGTCGATCACGTGGCAGGAATAGCTTGGAAAGAGCACATGCACTACGCACAAATAATCAACCATCTCCGTTAACTCATTCTGCTTTGGGTTTTTTTTCTTGGTTTATATATTATTTAACTAATTAGATTTGATCTCAATAGAATTTATATTGATGATGAGTTTCTCAAGATTATTTTCTCCATTTATTTATTTTATTTTTATTTTTTTTACTTCTCATCCTTGCTCAACAATTAATGAATCCATTCGGCTCTTGTTGAATAAGGGCGGACAGGTTCATGGCCCCATTACTAATTACTAATTAATGTGAGACTCATCATATTCGAATATTTCAATAATCTCTCCCTCTCCTCCTCAACTGAGTACCCGAAACGCAAAGTACTCAACCCGCTTCCTAACCAAACACTTGGCTAGCTCGAGCACAACTCGACTTTGATACCACTATCAGGCTAAGCTAACCAGGTACACTAAGTGGGTCCGACACCACATCTCAACCCAAAATCTTAAGGCATTGGATTCATGGGTCCTTCCACTTATATACTCTTCACTTAGCCCATTACCAACCAATGTGAGACTCATCACACTTGAATATCCCAACATAAAATACTATAGTCAATTGGCTTCCTAACTTTTCTCTTTGTCTGAATATGGGTCTTCATGGTTTTGATTGGCCACCTTAGTCGGGGGTTGTGATAGTTTATTTGTTCACAACATTGCTGGGGTCTTTCTTCCTTTCAATCCAAAAAAAAAAAACATTGCTGGGGTCTCCCATGTGAGGTCTGTTTCTTCATCTACAAAAAATACAAAAATCAAAACGCGGCCAATGCTCTTATAAAACTTCTTCTTCTTCGTTTTTTTTTTTTTTGGTAAGCTATAAAACTTCTTTTAAATGCTCTTAACATGTATACTAAATATTGAGTACAAAAATTATATATATTTGAGATATTTATTTATGAGTATATGAATAAGAAATAACAAACAAATACTAAAAAAATACAATATTTATTTTATTTTACACTTAAAAAGTACTTATAACTTTCTTTTGAAGTATTTCTATTAAATTATTTTTATTTTTTTATACAATAATCCCACTGAGATTCAAATTTACAAACTTATGCAAATTACTCAAATTTCTTATCATTATACCAATTCTACTAACTTAACATTTTCAGGCCACTCATTGACCATATTATTTATTTATTTGATTAAGGACATTAATATTTTATTGCATATTAAGAAAACGACACCCGGCGAATAAGAGGAAGGCAGCGTTCACGACACCCACTTCTCCGTCCACATTCATTTCTTGTTCGGATTCCTCACTCACTCAATGTTCAATGAACGATCACGATTCACGAGTCCTCATGGTGCATGCCACTTCAACATGTCCGTTTCACTATAAAACTCAACAAAAGCTCCTACCAATTTACAATCTCACCCTTTTCACTTCTCCCCTCTCCCCTATATACGTATATTCTCCAAGGGTATTATGGTAACCTCGTAATCTTAATCATTGAACTAAAGTACCTATAAATGCCACACTTTCGCACGTTATTTATGTGCAACAAGACGAGAATTCTTTCTCTTTTTTCCTCACTTCACTCGCGACGCCGGGATGTCGCCGGTGACCGGAGCACGCGTCCCCCTCTTGCCGGATTCCAAGGAAGCTGCGAGGCAAGCAACCGTGTCCGGCGCCGTGTTCAATGTAGCCACGAGCATAATTGGCGCCGGGATTATGTCTCTCCCGGCGGCTATGAAGGTTCTGGGTGTGATTCCGGCGTTCGTGTTGATTCTGGTCATCGCTTTTCTAGCTGAAATATCAGTGGAGTTCCTCATGAGGTTTACGCGTTCCGGCGAGACGACGACGTATGCTGGTGTCATGAGAGAGGCGTTTGGACCCTTAGGAGCAGTAGCAGCGCAACTTTGTGTCGTAATTACTAATCTTGGGTGTTTAATTATGTACCTAATTATTATTGGTAATGATGCTTTTTTCTTCACCAGCTGCATAATCTTGGTTAGTTTTGCTAGATATTAATTTTTTTTTTAAGAAATTATTTTTTTGCTATCTACTAAAAATTATTTGAATTTGGATCTTTCTGTTTTAAATGATTGTAAATGAGATTGGATGATATTTCTAAACTTTAGTGTATAATTTGATGCACTGAACAGGGGATGTGCTTTCTGGAAATCAACCTGAAGGAGAAGTACACTTGGGTATTTTGCAACAGTGGTTTGGAATTCAATGGTGGAATTCACGTGAATTTGCTCTGCTCGTCACCTTAGTCTTCGTTATGCTTCCATTGGTATTGTTCCGTCATGTAGGTCAGTGTGTCCCCTACATTTGAATTAGATTAATATTTGAGTTCAAAAAGTTAAAAGAATTTTTTATGATAGTGATTGTATCTAATAAGATGACAGGGTAAACAAATTTTATCTGTGGATCAAAATTAAATCCTTAATATTTATCCTACAATTTTGGTTATTGATAAGACATTTGAGTCCACGCGCATCACATGTTTTTTTTTTTTTTTTTTTTTTATTTTGCATTTCAAGTTGGAGAGATTCAATGGAATAGCATTGACTAACATTCTGTTTTGTTTGCTGTTGACAGAGTCATTGAAGTTCAGTTCTGCAATATCAACTCTTCTCGCTGTGGCATTTGTTACAATATGTTCTGTATTGGCAATCGTTGCTCTTGTAGAAGGAAAAACACAAACCCCAAGATTGTTTCCTCGTTTGGACCACAACACCTCTTTCTTCGATCTATTTACTGCAGTTCCAGTCATAGTCACAGCCTACACATTTCATTTTAACGGTACTTACTTAGTTAGCTTGCATAATTAGTGGCTTTGTTGAATATTTGTTGGGTAAAGTGTGTATCATTTTAAAGGATGTAAAGTTATGTCATTTTTCTCATATTTGTTTGCTGAAAATAATTTGGTTCTGCTTGCAGTACATCCAATTGGGTTTGAGCTAGCCAAGCCATCTGACATGACAACTGCAGTTCGAATAGCATTAATACTTTGTGCGGTGATATACTTTTCAATAGGCCTATTTGGGTACCTCTTGTTTGGGGATTCAACTCAGTCTGATATTCTCATCAACTTTGACCAGAGTTCTGATTCTGCAGTTGGTTCCTTGCTCAATATTTTAGTCCGTTTGAGCTATGCATTTCATGTTATGCTGGCATTCCCTCTCCTGAACTTCTCTTTGAGAGCAAACATAGATGAATTCTTCTTCCCCAAGAAGCCTCTGCTAGCCACGGACACCAAGAGATTTGTGATCCTCACTTTATTGCTGCTAGTCTTCAGCTACGTTGCTGCTATAGCAGTCCCAGATATTTGGTACATCTTTCAGTTTATGGGATCAACATCTGCAGTGTGCCTTGCCTTCGTCTTCCCTGGTTCTATTGTTCTAAGGTAAATTCCATTGTCTTCCATTCAACAAGACAATTGCAAGATAAATAAATAAATAAACGAGGCTTTGTCTAATTTTTTTTTTCATTTTTCTAAAAACGACAGGGATTCTCACGGTATATCAAACCGAAGGGACAAAATTATAGCACTGGTTATGGTTATACTAGCTGTAGCAACAAGTGTGATTGCTATCTCCAACAACATATACAAGTTTTTCGGGTAGTAAGTCATAAATTTGTATCCTTATTTTTTTCTTTCCTTTTTCTTTTGTCCCATATGTAAAAGTTTTGATTAGGGGGAGAGAGAGATAATTCTAGAAACATTTGATAGTTGAGGTTTAGGCGCTTGTGTTTCTAGGGTTGGTTGTTTTGGATGTCATTATTATTTCTTTGTTGTAAAATTCATATATCTAGAACAGAACAGCTATAAAAAATATAAAATATGATGAAGCAAGCATTTAATGATATGGATCCAAATTTCCCAATTGAAATACACTGTATTCAAGAGCAATCTGATAGATGCCGGTTGTTAAACGTGCATTGTGACCCATTAATGAGATCAGGTCCTGTAACCCAACTCATGATCAGTCCTATTATATGTATTATTCATTGTATGTCTTCTTGTTAGGTACATCAATTCTTTGAACATTTTATTCCCTTTCTTTTTCTCAGAGAAGGTGGTCTAAAAAAAACAACTTGATTCACATGTGGCCCTTGTTAGCCCACGGGTCTTTCCCTGCTTATCTGTATGTACGTATCGCAATCAAATAGTTATCCGTATGTATCAATTCACAACCAAAATATTAATAATGCGGAAAACTGGTAGTATGGATAGCTATTGAAATTGAAATATTCCCACTACCTACCTAAGTCGCGAATGATAGAATCGAATGATATCTTAGCTTACCAGTATCAATGCACACCTCAGTTTATCCAATCTGCGTAATAATTCCCTTCTCTAACATTGATCAGCACAGTTTAGAAGTCTCCGAATATGAGCCACAATGTGAATCTCTCCGATTGCATTACTAGATTTGGTAAGCAAAGTGACAACAGTGGTAGAGTCACTTTCTATGATGATTCTTCGATACTTTACTTGTTTTGATCTTATCATTGGATACATCTAAAGTAATAACAATTGCGCTTTCGAAAAAATCAAAGAAAGTATTCTAAAAGTTTTTTTGAATGGTGGAATGATTTTTTTTTTCAATCCGTGTTTTAATCTTATTTTAGAGATTAGCTTCTGTGGAAAGCACACACTCTTATTTAAAACTTATATCAATTTCTTTAAATAATATTAATGTGACAAAAAAATAGAAATAAAAATATGCAAGTTTTCAATTATTTTTTGTTATAAATTCAAAATTGAAAAAAAAAAGTAGCTTTGGGCCTTAAGTATTCGTTTGAATTAGGGAAAATGTAAGGGAACATGAGACTATGAGAGCTTGAAAATTTACGAAGAAAACTAAAATTTGACAGAATCATTATTCTTCAAAATTCTTACTTTTGTGTTGAGTTATTACACTGATCGGAAATAATTTCTTTATTTTAAAAACTTCTAAATAACTATTTTACCAATTAAAATTGGGGTTTATTATTTCTCCAACAATTTGAGACAAAATCATCTATCATCATTCTAAAATTACTTCGTTTTGGGATTGTGAAAATTAATGAAGTGTATTTTAGATATTTTACCAAAATATCCTTTATTAATTTCACATTCTTCAAAACGATGTAATTACTAATTTTTGGGATTACTGAAGATAAATTATCTGATGTTGCTAAAGAAACGATAAACCCTTAAAATCATCTTGGAAATAGTGAGTTATTATAAATTTTATTTTAGTTTATACAATAATAGCAGTGACAGTGAGGTTTAAAACTATGCTCTAATGCAAACTATTCATATCCCTATTCTTATCATCTTTAAGTGATGTTATACTTTCAATTTTTTTTATTCTTACCACCTCTTACAATTAATTCTTTTATTGTTGTATTAAAATCAAATCAACTATAATAAAATAATATTGATTGAGAGTTGCTGATTCACTTTTGATCTAATAATAATAAAAATTATAAAAAAATTGTAAATATAACTTGGCTAGTAAAATTTTAGGCTTAAAAAATTTTATTTTCTCCATTCTTATTATTAACTGTACAAACAGAGAAAGATAATTTTATTTTAATGTATCTATCTCATTTAAACACTAAATAGTAGCAGAAGGGCCAAAAAAATTCAAGTGCTTGAGATAAAGTGTCATGAATATTTTCTTTTAAAATTAAGAACGAAAATTTTCAACACCGATTTTTCATGTTCATGCCAAGTTATATTTATATCAACCCGTATTTGTGTCGTGTTTATGTCACTCGAAAAAAATTGTGTCTGTGTTCATATTCGTGTCAATTTGTTTAAATTAAATAATTAAATATTTATCTCACTTTTGTTTATAAATTTAGGATTATTGAAGTAATTTATATTTGAAATTAACCGGCATAACAAACACAAGTCATTCCCTATAAAACTAGTTAACGTGATTTTGAAATGTATATTGCTTGGCTACGAGTTGTTGAAACCATTTGTTACAATTTTAAAAATTAATTAATTCCCATTTCCTTAGTACTTATGCGTAGGTTATTTCCATGGACCATGGGCGGGGCCTTGAGGGTGAGCGCGAGGCTCATCCGTTGTATTGCAGTTTACTCCTTACTATGTTCTAAAATTCCATATCTTGAACACAGCGGCAAACAAAAAAGATATTGGAAAAAATGTTTATTCTATTAAATGACACAACTTATATCATTTTACTCTCACGAAGAGGTGGGACTCACACCTTTATTTTTTTGTCAACTCTCTCATCTTTTAGCTATCTATTTGTCTCTCTTAAAATAACACAATCTTACCTCGTTTAAAATGACACACACTTTACCCGGAAGAGTGTGTGTCATTTTAAAGGATGTAAAGTTGTGTCAGAGAAAAAGAAATAGATAAAAGAGGACAAAGAGTTGACAAATAAAAAAGATGTAGTTCCCACCTCTTTATGAGAGTAAAAAGATATAAGTTGTGTCATTTAAAAGGATAAATTACCTTTCCCAAAAGATAAATACCTTGACATCTAAGCAATGATTGATACAGTGCGAGCAACTGGGAGCTTGGTCCCTCTCTCCGAAATGAATAATTAGTATATGAATTTTTTTGTTTTACTC
Source organism: Gastrolobium villosum (assembly GCA_032173675.1). NCBI lineage: Eukaryota > Viridiplantae > Streptophyta > Magnoliopsida > Fabales > Fabaceae > Gastrolobium > Gastrolobium villosum. The sequence continues at coordinate 22,777 of JAVKPL010013355.1, read as the reverse complement.
ATATTTATTGTTTTTTAATTTTTAATTTTGGCCCTTACACTTTTTATACAAACAAAAATATTAAGTAGGAAAATTTTTAATCTACAAATAAAAATTGTTCAGAATTATTGAATTACATGTAAACCTATATAGAATGGTAATAATGTGATCCTACATAAATACAGTTTATACCTTTATCCTTTTATTCTAAATTCACTCTAATTTAAAATAATTAAAACTAAGGGTCATATTTGATTAATTACGTACTAATTGAGAAATGTCATCATTTTAAATTTAGAATATACAAATTTAGGGTTTGAAAATTTCAAATAAGTCTTAGTTTGATCAATTCGGCCTAATCAAATTATATAAACCCGTAATTTAATGACAGATAATAAAAGATAAGCTAATTAAAGTATTTTTAGAAGTTATGCTCTGAATTGAGAAAAACAAAATTATTTTAAAGTATTATATACATCAGAATTATTTTGGCTCCTTTACATTTGTTTCCCTAGATCTATTCCTGACTTAAGGTTTCGCTTGAAAGGTTTGCTTTTAAAACATTTGAAAGTTAGCAAAGTATATGGTCTAGCCTGAAGTTATCACAGTGATTTCAACCTAAGAACCTGTTCCAAGATTTCCACCCATTTCCGCCAATTGAGTTAAACTCAAACATTAAGCAAAATCACATAATGTTACATTATTACAAACTATCTTATGATTGATGATATTTCTGATAGATATAGGCCTTCTCCAGGAGAGAAATCTCAGTCAAATGTAGTCATTGACAGTGAGTATTACAAGTAAAGCAACGATGAAAGCATAATCCACCCCTGCATTAATTTTAACTTTAAAGCTTTCCTTCCATTTGCTGAAGCTGCTCCTTGGGAATACATCAATTACCTGCACACATGATGTATTTTAACTTCATGGTTTTGTTGTGTAAACAGTTTTTTTTTTAATTTTTCTTTGTCTGGTGAAAATTGAAAAAATAGAGAAGCAATTCAAAATTTATAATCTCAGTTATCTGCATGACTTTTAATTCAAATTAATTTAGAATGCAAACTTTGGGACAATAATACTAAAACCTAGTAGGTTACCTCAGCAATCATAGTGTGGCCTTTGTAAACTTTGCAGGACCTATCAGTGTAGCTCCCAATAAGATGAAAGTTGCTGATATCTTCCTTAATATTACTGTCCATGAACACATCAAGCCGGGGTTCCATGTCAAGAGGGTGTGATCGTTGAACACCAAAAATAAGATCCTTCTGCTCTTTGCTTCTGCCTCTATGAACCATCCACCGATGGTGCAGTGTTAGCAGCTTAATCTTCAATATGTCTCACAGTTAATTACTTATTGTATCAAATGTGTATCTTTTCACTTGAAAGTTAATTGAAAACCGTTGAGTTATATAAAATTATTATTGTAGTGTCACCCGACATCTTAAATTTTTGGGGTTGAATTGGTTCTTTACATGATATCAGAGCCTCGTGTTCCAGGTTCGATCCTCGCTGCCTCCCACTTAATTTCTTTCAAGTGGAATTTCTTTGTTCGCACATGTAGGTGGGCCTGTGCATTGTCTACCCTTCAAGCAGTGGCGGAGCCATGTATAATGTAGGAGGGGCCTCGGCCCGGGCTAAATTTTAACAAATTATATTTATTATATATAATTATATAATTAATTATAATTTGGTCTCGATTAAAATTATAATTTGGCCCGGGCTACAATTTATAATTTGGCCCTATCTAAAACTTAAAATGTTTTTGGTTAAAGATTTGGGTAAGTTGTATTAGGTGATGTGTTCAATTTCCACTTGTATTGAAAAATATATATATTTGTTAGTAAAATTAAAAAATAGTTAATAAAATTATAACTTTTTTTGGTGCTGAATGCTCTAGAGCTCTTCTGTATTTAATATAATATAAATAAGATAGCATCCTTTGACACCCATCTGATAGCTGTTAGAGCAAAAAAGATCACTGGTATGGTATCATATGCTTACAAATCAGAGTCATTGATCTTTTTTTATCAACGACTCTTATATGAGGGTCAAATTTTAAATTTGACATTGGTATCAAAGAATCGTACCTCGATATTATAATATGAACTAACTAAAATCAAAAAAAATAAATACACATATAATATTTTTGGCCCGGGCTCAAATTAGAGCCCGACTCCGCCACTACCTTCAAGTCAATGGGTTCTCGTGTGAGAGATTGTGTTAAGTTATATAAAGGCATTATTGTAGCCTCACCAATAGCTTAAATTTTTGGGTTGAATTGGTTCTTTACAAAACATTATTCGATAATTACATGAACATGCATGTTCATTTATAAGAATGCTAGAAACATTCATAGATCAGAGAACATTTTACCTTCTCACGCATTGTGAGGATGAGGGTACCAGCAGCATCACGCATAACCCTCTTCTTCTGAATGTTAAAGCTTGAACCATCAACTTGAAGCAAGAGATTACCGTTAACATCTAACACTTCGTATCGTTGGTTTAAGAAGAATCCATGGTATTTTTTCTTGACAGTCACTTCTGTTGGATGAGGGACACAGAAGCTATCCTCTACAACCCGGATCATGGTGAACCCATGTGCCAGTGCCGATGATAATTCAGGAGTGCTGGCCTCCATTAAAATGCTTTGTTTAGGACTCGCTGTTTGCAGTGCAGAAAACACTCTCTTATATAAGAAGCTAAAGTGGCTCTGTCACATTTGGTGGTAGTTGATCTCTTTGAATTACCAAGATTAACGCGGTTGCAAAGTATGATAGGTTACCATATTCTTAATAATTAATTATTGATAACTTTGTTATTTATTACAGAACAATGAACATTACCTTATGTTATTAATTTATTAGGAAGTCCCCTTACTCTTTTTCTTATTTTGGCGGTTCAAAATGACTTTTCTTATTTCTTAGTCAACTCTTTGACACTTCTTTTATGTAATTTGTAATTAACTCTGTTGTATCATGTAATATACTAACCTTATCCCTTTTGTTGTTTCCACTTCTTATTCAAGTACACGAGTTCAAACTAAGCAAATTAATATTTTCAAAAGAATCAAAACAATAGAAACTGGGAGGGGGTGACCTATTTGCTAATGGGATCCTGGAATCGCACCCTCACTCGGAAAATTCCATCAATCTCAATAATACAGATGAAAATAAAGTTTCCATAAATTTATGACATAATTCGATTGTAACACAAGATTTCTGACATTTATTTTTTAAATCTTGATTCAAAACACAGATGTTGAAATTCGCTGAAAAGTTTTCTAGAAATTCTTTTTCTTCTTAGTTCAGACAGCCCAACATTGACCGAAGAATACAAATGAAATGGGGGGAAATTAAATGTACCACTTGGTTCTTGTTACATAAATACAAAATAAGATTATTAATATACTCACCAACAGTTTAAGTTTTTGTACTAAATTGATTCTTTACATGAAAGTGCATTAGAGAAATAAAAAATCATTAACTGGTTAAATTGATTCTTTACCCTGCCTTTGTAAAAACAATCAATTGCCTAAGATATGGTTTTAAAATTTTGGAATTTGAGGTATGTGAATAAAACAATTTGAGGAACAAAGTCAACAAGCCATATTAACTAGGGGTGATAAATTTTAACATAACGTCGTGATATAATACGAGCACAAGATAAAATTGTGTTCTGATCTATATCCGTTCTCAAACTCATACCTTGTTTTGTGTTTAAAATCCATCCACAAACACAATACTAACAATGATAACATTCTTGTGGCAAGCGCAAAATCTTTGTACAAGTAAACTGCCGTGATATACAAAGGATTAATACACGGCTAGATGCATTAACCTAAGGTATACCACGTCGGAAATTATTTGCAGCAAGCAATTTATGAGAGATGTGAAGGTAGTACAAGTCACTATCAATTGCAAAACGAACCATTATAGAAGCTCCCATCCTTTTAAAAAAGGGTCCTTGACACACAAAAGTAACATAAACTGTTGCATCAAACTATCTCCTGAATTTTTTTTAACAATATTACAAGATTTGAGCAACTAAGTGCAAATGTGTGCTTTATAAGTTAAAATTTCTTGCAGTAACAAAGCTGATAACCCATACAAGGAACTCCTATTCAATCATTGACACTGTCCCAGCAATTCCGTCTTTTTTTTTTCCCATGAATTCCAAAGATTACTGTAATTTTCGTTGCAATTTTGTTCAATGGATTTGGCTTGGGCTACGCAGACAATAACGGCCCAAAAATGCAAGCATAATCCTGCTTTTGCTTGAGGCCCAGTTTGATCCAAATCACACCTGTTGGGCTCTCGGGTTATGATATGACCCGATTCCATAGAAATGATTGAAAAACGTAACAGTGATACTTCTATGGGATTGGATGGAGTTTTCACCCAAATGTGTTCCTCTGAAGTCTGAACCGTGACATTCACTATTTTTGTGACTTCAACCAAACTTCGACGGCTCTCAAAAGCAATTTATATAGAAGAGAAAAAAATCATTTTATTTTCTTTTTCGCTTAATGAATATTCATAACAATTTCAATGTAACGATGCAGAAATAAGTTAGCTATTACAAATATAAACATTTCCATTCCGATAAAACAGCTAATAAAAAAGCATAAGATCCATTTTTTCTTACAGCAACTTAAGATGTGTCAAAATTAAGCCAAACATATGACAAAAATAAAATCTTCATTTAGAAAAATTATCTTGATCTTTCATCATCACCTGTCTTCTTGCCACATCAACACCTCCTCAATTTTGGAGTGACTTAAGTTAGGGAACCAACAAAGAAGAGGACTCTACTTCCTGTAAAACGCATAATTACATACCCATAAAATATGATCAGAGTTTTGAATGCATACTGCCCCATTTAACATACAACATTATGGAAGGAAATGCATTAGTTAATTCCATTTGGAAAATGTACTGTCCACTGTAATCATGTTCCAAATGAGAGAAAACAAATCCTATATAAACAAATATGGCAGCAATGTCTGTAAAAGATATAGACCTTCGTGCCACGAAAAAGCACGAGGTAAGACAATTCAGAAGACAGGACAAAATTATTGTTAAATGATCCATATTTCTCCAAAAACAAAGTACCAAATCTCTGACAAATGTAGTTGATATGATAATAAAGCAGTTTGAACTAACCTTCGTGTCTTGGCTGTTGGAACAATCAATCCTCTTTTCTCTAGGCTTTTATATCGATCCTTCATAAGGGTGCAACAACCCTGAATATGTAACAGAAAAAGTAGGAAAGTTTACTTGCATGTCTACAAAAACTGAGACTCCAAAATAATCAAAATTTCAGCAAGAGAAATTTAAAAGCCTACTTTTAGCTTGCGGATGGATCCAGTTATCTCTTCACTTAATAGAACTTGAACAGGAGCAGGCTCAAACCTGTTATGAGAATAGAATTGATAAATATTCTGATACAACACCAAGCTCAATTAAGAGAAAAAAAACTGACGTTTTATTAATAAAGCGGAATCCAACTCAGAATTCAGCAAATCCAGCAGTACACAGCAATGGAATGATGAAGAAAATAATAAGGAAAATGGAAATAAAATGACAGAAAGTAAAGGTGTGACATATACTATGCCGGGACTAATTAGAGAGTGCCCTGATTCTCTCCCAAGCCCAAAATAGTCCCTAGTTCTAGCTCCCTTTCCTACCCCTATTTATACTAATTCTTTCCCTGCATTCCAGTGTGTTGCTTCTCACATGTGACTCTACCTCCCTTCCACTAACAGAATTGCCTTCCACTCATATTCTCTTATAACTGCCTTGCTGACTCAGCTTGATCATGATTATCATGGAATTTATATTCCCTTCTAGAATACACCTTTAGAGGTGGTTTTAGGGGTGGTATCCTACCATTTTCATTTATCAAGATTCATAACTCTGGAATTTTATACATAGGTTACTAGTCTCAAGTAACAGAAGCTACATGAAAACCCAACTGGTAAATTTTTTCCATAGAAATGATAAAATAACAATTTACTAATACATTAAAGTACATCCCCCAACCCCCATAAGAGTGATAAGGGAAGCAAGTTAAGATATATACAAAAGACTGCTTACTTGTGCTTTCCTAAGCGTGGCGGGCGTGCCTTTAACATTTCTTGTTTAGCAACATGTCGCCTGAGATGTCTTCTTTTCTTTTCCTCATCTTCTTTCTCAATTTCCTGAATAATTTCTGGTATGCTGTATCCAAAAAAACAACAGATGCTTAGGTATCATCTTTCATTGTAATTGGACAGAAAGAAAGTGGTCATATTACCTATCAATTTCTTTCGAGAATTCCTCTAACTTCTTTGTTTCAGCTTCTTTTCTCAGTTGTTCTTTGCGTTTAGCTCTCTTATTCAACTCAACTCTAGTCACTTTCTTCGTTCTAATAGGCCTGTCCCAATTATTCAGACAATATAAATACACCAGACGTTAAGAGATTAATCTGTTTCGAAAATAATAAGCTACACACTCATTAATAAAAAATATACCGTGTGTAGATATAATGTAGGATGCAAAAGGAATTTATGCGAAAAAAACATGAAATTAAACAATTACAATTTTTTTTAAAAAAGAACATCAGCAATGTGTTCTCCGTAACACAAACATTTTATGCATCTAAGATGTTTAATTATGATGGGCCTAAATGTGACTTGAGTTAGTTAATTAGTTAGGGAAATTCTTCTAGAATCTTCTTAGAGGATGGAAAAAAAGAAAGGTGGGGGGGGGGGGGGGGGGGGGGGGGGCGCTTTTGGAGTGGGGGTATGCATGTATTCTGTTATTTTGGGAATTGGGAGGCCATTGAGGCAAGGTGTCTCAGTGGGTGGGTGCAACAGGGGAGAGGGAACCTGTTAGTCCTTTGTACGGTCATTTTCTGTTAGATTCTTATGTTTTCATTGTAGACATTGACGTTCCATGAATGAAATACTGATAATTGTTTGTCTGTGAAATCTCTATTGGAGTTATGCAAGTCGTTTTTGTCCAACTGAGAATAGGCTCCATCAAATTAAAATCACCAGGAGAAACTATTAATTAAATGTTAAATAGGACAATAATACTAAGAATTTGATAAATAATTATAAAGTGAACATGCATTAGAATGTCTAAATTCAAAGTAAAAGCATAAGCAGAAGAGAAAAAGAAAACAATAGAACAATGTATTAATTGACTTGATGGGTAATCTATAGTTTAGAAATAATAATAATAATAATAATTTGGGGTTAAATATCATAAAATTAACAAATAGTATTTAAACAAATGCAGGCTAGTTAAACTTATGACTGCGTACTTTTTCTCTGATACAGCATCCTCATTTTCACCCTCATTTTCAAGCTTACTTTCATCATCATCACTCCCATCATCCACATCAAGAAAATACATCTGCCAAAAAAGAAGGTTGTTTAAAAAACTGAGACAAAGAATCAAGCCATATAAATTCGCCAATCCAAAGCTTTATAAATGTGACAAATTTAATGTAGTACAGTAATTATATAAATAAAGAGAATGAGACTCACATCTTCTTCAGCAATAGCTTCTCCAGGAACAGTTAATGGCACTGGTTCAGGGCCCAGTTCATTTTTGTAAATTTTTTGCATTTCAGCCGCAACAGCAGAAGCTAATGTATCCTGGTTTAACAATTAAGTTTTTAAAATTCTTCATCAAGATTCATGAGGAGACAAAAATCCCAAATAGCATAAAAACACATCATTTCTCACTCAAGAAACTACCTGATGACTTTCAAATGAGGGATTGAATGAGCATCCTGGAGGATCAACCTCTACCGCTGGAATAAGAGAAGGCTTTGATACCTATTAAGCAGGCAGCCACCATATTATCAACTGAAACACTGAAAGTGCAGCAAAGATAAAACAAAATAAGAAATCCACTAATTAGAATTTATAAATCTACGAAGTGTACCTTATTGACCTTCTTGTTGTCCTCATCTGCAAAATAATATCAAAGAATTCTATGGTTAACATCCCATAATTACAACAAAAAAGAAAGCCAATACTTAAAACCAATAACCATACAAGGTACCTTTATCGCCCCATAGATCAAACATGTCAGAAGCTAACATCGAATCATCCTGATATAGGTCATGACAGACAAGAACTGTTATTAGAACAAGTTTTGAATAAGGTTTGGGATGGAAAAATTTTGTCCAAATATGACTGCAGCTGAGCATGTAATTCAAATATGGTAACACTACTACTACTTCAGTCTTGCTGCATTAATGGAAAACTTACTGACCTCATGACCATCTTGTTTGGACTCTTTCACTTTAGAGATAACTTTCCGGTGTTTAGAGCACTTCTTCAAAGTAGAAGATGGCACTGGCATAACAAACTGATTTTTCTGTAGCAGGCTATCACAACGGAGCACTTTTTCCCTGTGCTTTTCAATCTTCTTCTTCACCGCAAGATCTAGCCAAGTCCAATTAGATAAGTTCAATCACATCATCCAATTAGGCACATACAAATATATTCAACAATAAATTAGAATGCCAACTCATTCTAGCAGAATATGGGGGGGAAATTCTAGCTATACAATATTTTCCATACCAAAAAATCAAGCAGAAACATCAGAAATACAAAGTCCGGGATTATAATTATAATTGGCCATTTACCACTCTTTACATAAAAGAGTGGTCTTGGCATCTTGGGACAACTTAATCACTCCTCTGAACTTTACGTCAGTCAACAATGATAGTCCACTGATCAAGCAGATGGTGTGTTACTCGAAAAACTACTCTAGGTTCAATTGTATTCTAGCAAATGAAAAAGAAATATAATTGTGGACTGAGAAAAATGTATAGACACAAAATAAAAATCGCTACGGTGCTTAAACTGGGAATCAAATCCCCAATGGATAAACTAGTTGGTCCAGTTGAAACATACTGCTTTATTGGAAATATTTCTTTCATTTTTTACGAAAACTATCCTTTTCTATCGATTTTGATTTATATGCGTTTTCTCTCTTCACCGATTATATTATAATTAGCCATTTACCACATATCAAAATTTCTACCACATAACCGCCCCAAAAATACAAACAAAAAAGACTGGAATTCCAATTAGAAATTGGAATCCCAAAGCCAAGCGCAACCATTCAAAACTATAACTTTATTGGGGCAATTCATCGAACAACATGAGCAGGACATCACAAAGTTAATTCCTATTACCCCACAAACGTAAAACCAAAATCGGATCTAAATAATTACCAAGGTGTAATTCATGGCAAAATTTACACATCTCTACCCACCCCAAAAGAAAAAATTACTAAAAAAAACGGATATACCTTTGGACTTGTCTTCATAAAAGAGGGAATCGCTGGAAAGAGCATTGAGAGAGCCACCGGAGAGAGCGTCCTTTGTTGATTTATCAAAGAAATCTTCGATGTCTTGGGTGCTGATGTTAGCCCTCCATGCCTTCTTACCCTTCCTTGACCCTTTCGCTTTCTTCCCCATTCTGTAATGCATATGCTTCAGCCTTCAGTTCAAGTGTTTCTCAATTCGATTTCACAAACAAGGGTTTTAGCAACAACGTAAATACGGAACCAGCACTGTTGGCGGCATAACAGAACAGGGTTTATGTTACGTAAGTAAATGGGCCTCACAAGCCCAGCCCGAAATTATGGCCTGACCCAATTTCATGTTTAATTCGCTTCGGCTAAGCCTGTGTGGAAAAGCAAATAATTTTGAATTGGATCCCCTTAGTTGAACCGATGCCCCTTCAAGTTTCAACGTGGATAGGGACAATTATGAAATCAACAAACAGGACACAAACAGTTGAAAAAAACCTTATGACGTGTCTCTCTTGAAAAGACCTAATAAGCAGAACTTCAGAAGAGTGTTTTTGGCTCTCTGCCATTCTGCGGGTTTTAATTGTTTGGTGTGGTGGATTTTGCTGGGTTGTGTGACTTGTGAAGAAGTTAGGAGTAGGGACAAAGGACACCTCATAATACGATGTATATGCTTTTCTAGTTAAAAAGACTTTTCTAATAATGTATGTTGCTTTAAGGGTTTAATATTTTTATTTTTCTCTACAAATTTCACTTTTATATGAATATGATATAGAAATCTATATAGCAAAAATAAAAATATTTTTCCCCAATCAATATCCTCTCTGTAATTTTATTGTTATTATTGTTTTGGTCTAGCGACCATGAAATAATTTGGTTTGTGGTGAATACGAATTTTGATATTGAAATTTAATATATCGTTAAGAATCAATTCAACCCAAAATATATTATAAAGAACCAATTCAACCCAAAAGTTTAAGCTGTTGGGTAAGGCTATATAAATGGTTTTATATATCTCAACATGTCCCCTCACACGAGAGTCCACTGGGCTTGAAGGGTGGATAATGCATAGGTTCACCTACATGTGCGAAGAAAGAAATTCCACTAGAAATAAATTGGGGGCGGCGAGATTCGAACCTCGAACACGAGACTTTGATACCATGTAAAGAACCAATTCAACCCAAAAATTTAAGCTGTTGGGTGGGGCTACATTAATGGTTTTATCTATCTCAATATATATAAAGTGTGTTGTTTGATATTGTATAGTTTGTGTCAATCACGGGGAAATTGGTTTGCTGAACTCAGCACAATCCTTCACTCTTATGGTTTCACTCAAAGCAAGGAGGATTACACTTTGTTCAATTTACAAAAAGGATATGTTGCTCTCAATATACTTATTTATGTAGACAATATTATTTTTGCAAGAAACAGCGCCTACATCATGCTATCAGGTTAAGTCCTATCTAAATTCTTGTTTTAAAATTTGTGATTTAGGAGTTTTAAAGTATTTTCTGGGGATCGAGATTACTTGCAATCTGACTGGCATTTTCCTCTCTCAATGGAAATATGTTTCAGACATTTTGTCGGAAGCTGGCCTTCTTGAATGCAAACTTGATACGATCTATATGGAACAACATCATCGACTTGCGCTGGCAGATCGGGAAGATTATGAAGATCTATCTCGGTATAGACACATTGTGGGTCACTTGATCTACCTCATTATCACAAGACTTGGCCAATGTTATGCAAACCACACACGGTCCCAATTCATGAATCAGCCAAGGAAACAACGTTATGATGTTGCTCTTCGTGTTATAAGGTATATCAAAAATAACCCTAATCAAGGTCTATTATTAAAATCTTATTTTGATCTCCATGTTCAAGTCTTTTGTCATTCTAATATGGCTGCATGTCCACTCACTAGACGATCCATACATGATTATTCTGGAAAACCAAGAAACAAGGCACAATTACGATCCATACACGATCATGTTTGGTCTGTCTCCCATATTTTGGAAAACCAAGAAACAAGGCACAATTTCAAGATCCTCAATTGAGGCTCGGTATAGGGCCATGACTACTACAATTGCTAAGTTAGTATGGTTAAAAGTTTTCCTCCTTTCTCTTGTTGTCACTCTCAACAAGCCTATGGAACTTTTTAGTGACAACCAAGCAGTCTTACATATTGTTGCAAATTCAATGTTTCATGAAAGAACAAAAACATATTGAGTTGGACTACCATTACGTAAGGGAACATCTTCAAGCAAACACCATTTTCACTTCATATGTTTGGTACAACTGTCAATTAGCATATATTTTTACCAAAAGCATTAGGGAAAGTTGTGTTCTCTTCCATTCTCTCCAATTTGGGTGTTTCGTTCCTACACATTCTGAATTGAGGGGAAGTAATAGACTCCAAAAATAGCGGAGGCTGTTATTGAATTCAAATTAAAGATTACAGAATTTGTTTTGTTGTCAATCTGTTGGTATTTACTAAATAAATTTGTAATATAATTTTTTTTTCCGTTTTCCGACTCTAGTTACATCTTTGAAATGAGTCAATCCCTGGTATCTCCATAAGTTTCAACTCTTTGAGTCGATCATCAGACTAATTTCGAGTTGAGGCTCAATCATAATTAAAACTCTCCCTCCCTCTCAAAAAATGTAATGTTTATTAAATAGCCATTTATAACTTGGATCAAATATCCATTTATAACTAAGATGTGACGACCTTGTATCATCGTTTATATATAGTTTCCAAAATTGAATAAGATGGTTCGATAACAGACTTATTAGCAGACCTTGTTTTAACTCCATCACAACTCATATATTAAAAAGGAGTAGAAAAAGTAATTTTAAAATATAGATTACCTTTTTTATACATATCTTTTTTATACATAAGGGCAGAGCCCAAAAGAGTCAAAGACAAACAAAAGAGAAAAAAAAATTACTACTTAATAACTCCAAGGACAGAGGGTATGTGCATATAACCTGATCTGTAGCCTTCCTTGTTCGAGATAAAAGTTGTCATCTATTTTTTTTTTTTTTTTTTTTTATAAACAGTTGTCATCTAATTCAACCACAGAAAATACAATTAAATATAGAGACAGGATCCGTTTACAAATTTTTTGGAGTTTTTTTACAAATTACATTATATTCTCCTAGGAAAACATAGTGTAGTTTGCAAAAGTTTGTATTCTCCCGGGAGAATATAGTGTAGTTTGTAAACAAAAAAGTTTATAAACATAACCTGCCTCTTAAATATAATCAACTTGATTTTGTTTTCTAATTAACTTTGTTTAATATTAATATGTAATAATTAAATGACTAATTAATTTAATGTAATTAAGTTTTAAAATTTTGATTATCAAAAAAAATTGATATGAAATTTTTAAATATGATAAAATCAATTTTGGTTTTTAGACAACTTTAAATATATTACACGTTTATCTAAATATCAATATATGATAATTAAATTAATAAATTAAATTGAAATAGAATTTAAAAATTAGATATAAAATATATTTAAACATGATAAAATTTATTCAATTTTTAACCAATTTCAAATATAGTTAATATCTATTTTAATATCAATATTAATATATCATAAATAAAATTAGTTTCATTTTGTAACCAATTCAATTAATCGAAAAAGTATCTAATGTTACTTTAGATAATTTTGTCAAATGTTCATCGAAACGACGTCGTTTCGGGGTTAAGAAATTAAAAATTCAGAATGATAAAGACTATTACAACCCTGAAATAAATTAAAATTATAAATATATCATAATCTTATCCCAAAATGATGTCGTTTCGATGAACATTAAACAAAATTGTCTAAAGTGACTTAAAAAAAAGAACTCATATTTTCATTTATATTATGTTATATTGTATTGTAATTTATACATCATGAGTATTTTTATTCAATCTTATAATTATAAATTTAAAAATATTTATAATTTCGTCCCCTCAAAAAAAAAATCCTTATTGGCTTTATGTAGGAGTGTAATCTAGCAAGCTATAACTTTATGTTTCAATGTATGAAGGTCATTGGATCGTGACTCTTTTATCATTCTTCGCATAAAAAGGATGGGTTGGAATGGGGGAAAGTGAAGGGCAACGAGAGAGAAATTGAACATGTTACATGATAATTTAATTTGCTAATTTGATCTTAATATGCCATTACGCTAGAAATATTTTGTGATGAACGTACCGGAAAACCTTCTTTGGATTTATCCAAAATCTTTGGAATTCATTTATTTCTTGCGGGGGTGGCTTGTTTTGGTTTCGGCCGATCCGGCAGAACAACTCAAAAGATAAAGTTTTAATTTATTCATGCTCGGACGTTTCCAAAATCAAATGGGTACTAGGGAATTCAATAATAGACACCTGTTGGCAAATTTTTTGAATACTAAATTTTAATACTATCCAACGTTTAACAATATATTATATAAGATAATGTACTATATGAGATAATAATATCCAGTGTTTGGTAATGCATTGAATAATACCCAATAGAATAAAAATGAATATTTTTGACAAAAATACCTTTTAATAAAGAATTTATATAATGGGTTCGCTTTTTCTGCAGTTACTGCAGATAAGTTATCTGGAGCAAGCCCAATAAGACATCGTTTTGGGCGGAAATCATGATATTTTTTCAATTTTAATTTATTTCAGGGTTATAATAATCTTTATATTTATAATTTTTTAAGATTTCAATACCAAAGCAACGTCATTTTGGGAATAAATACAGATAACTTATCTGCATTAACTGCAGAAATAATTTTTCCTTTATATAATTCTTCAAAATATGTCATATGATATTAATTTTTATAAAAAATTTACTGATAAAAATGTCAAAAAAATATTAATTTTATAAAAACAAAAACTCCAATATTTTAAAATTAATATAATCAAAAATTATTTTTTATTTTAATATATTATTATTAAAATAATATATTAATTCTAAAAAATTGTATGGTCAGCCATGGTATATTAAGGCCTAATTAGGTTATACATCAGTTTGATGTATTAAGGAATTTTGCTATATAAGTTTATACTATGATGTGATCACACCAAATAACTAACGTATGATATTATCTTATACTATCAAGACTTATACAACACATCCTACAATTCATGCCCTGTGGCTGTTATATATACATATCTACAAACCGAGTTCTTGGCTTTGTCGTTTGTGTTATCGTGATAGATTCTTGCATTGTGGCCAATGCAGCATGTTTCGCTTTCTACCCGTCCATGAACAGCAGAAGCACTTGTCACTCAACTTTATAATTTTAATATTTTTTGTTTTCATTGGCATGTGAATGTACTTTTCCAAAGTGCAACTCACGTGAGTATTGTCATCTCGCAAGTCACAAGAATCCTCGAATACTACCGATAAACGAAGCTACAAACACAAATTATTTAGCGACAAGATGGGAAGATATAACAGAAGATATTGAGAACAAAAAAAAAGAATATATAATTGGGATTATGCATATCTACTATATATATATGTAGTGTCCTTTAGCAAAGTTAGATAAAATGCAGCTGGTTCTGTGAATTGAGTGAATCTGCTATCGGTTGGTTTCATTTTCGTACATAGGGACAAACATTTCAGATTTATTTTTATAAGTAATTTGGAATGTCACGATAAACCTATCTGTATTGATCAATATAATTCTCTGAATAATTTGGTCACATGATATTATATAAATGGACACCGAAACGCGTAGAGGTCAGCAACACATATGATGATATAATATTGATATCATTCGTATTCATCATATCACTCACTAATTTTATATAATTTACGAAGTGATAGCATATATCCCTTTAATTGGTCTTTGCAATTAAGCAGCAAGATATAGTAATCATTCGGCACAGTATATACATAGATGCATAACTCCAATCATACAAAAAGCATTCCACCGTACGTACATATCATATTTCACATATCACGGAATATGCATGCGTGAGTAAAAACAATGAAATCCAAATAAGAATTTTCTCATTCTCCAACTTTATTGCAACTAATTAACAAGTCCTCCAAGTCTCCAAGGACACTACTTGTCACTTACTCTCTAGTGATATAGGACTTATTTAGGCTCCATTAATAAGGAGACCTATAAAGTAAGAGATATGGATACATATGGCAACACAAGGGAGGGCCGCATTTTACTTTCTTTTATTCTTAAAAAGACAGCGTAATTGAGTCTGATTCTTATTTGAATTTAATTAATGAAATTGCTCGTGTACCTCACCAAGATAACATGCAGTTTCTTTTCAGTTGAATAGTAAGCAAAATGACATTCTTTTTTTGGGTTTTATAATTTTCATGTTGAAGAAGAATTTAGATCTTATGTTGTAGAGATAATATGCATGTGGGATCCATATGTTAGAAAAAATTATATGTATGACCCATGTCAGCACGGAAATCGAAGGTTGTGTGGGAAGATTGTAATTATCATGTTAAGTGAGAATTATAAAATCCTTTTTTTTTTTTTTTGGTTGACATTCTCAATTATTGGTTTCTGTACCAAAGTTAACGAATATGATTTTGATTGAATTGATCCTATATATCCAATGATTCAGTATTTATTTTTAAGAAGGATTATACTCTTCACTAAAAAAAAGTTTATCACCCTTACAATTAACTTAATGGATCAGAATTAAATCTAATAATTCACAATAAACCCTTATAATCCTAATTATCACTCTTCATCCTCTCTCAACTTCTCTCTAAGTCCGAGAACTCTATCTACCCTTTCTCTTCCATCATTATTGATCTTATCCAAAGCTCTTGCATTCTCTTCTCTATAGTTATAGGCACCTAGTTATACCGCACTAAAATTCATGCAATAAATGCGTAAGCAAATGCTTATATGCCTTATGGTGTTACGAACATTTCTCTTGTCAATTCTTAAATACATCAAAATTAGCCACATAAAATTGATGAACTCCGGTGATTAATCAATTTTTTTTAATGTTTTTAACGGATGATGCGCGGACGGAGAGGAATTTTCGTTTTGTATTGTGTGAAACAGGTGCTGATTCTCTCCAACATCTTGCCTCAATTCCAAACATCAACATGTTCATGGATTTGGCAAAAAAAGTATATAAATTTAGTATACCATATCGTTTCCTATAATCCTAATGAATTGCTCACGAAATAAGAAAAAGAAGACGAAGGGTGGAGAGAGAGTTGTCAGATCTAGAGAGAAAGTGAGAGACGATGAAGAGTGATAATTAAGATTATAAGGGAATTGTGAATCATTAGATTTAATTCTGATCTAAGAGTGAATAAGTTAATTCAGTGATCCTTATTTGTAAGGTAACTGTAAATCATTAAAAAGACTAGTCTCACCCAATATCTTATTGGAATTTATAACATTGTCATATCTTTAGACGATAAGAACCTAGCCTTTAAGTGCCGGTTTGAGAAATTTTATTCTTAATTTCTATTCTTTTCACAAGCAAAAATTTAGTCAAATATAATTTTATAAAAACTCTAATCATAAAAAGAGCATTTATAGAATGAAGACAAAAAAAAACTAAAAGCTCCGGGCATAAGCTTTTTTTAATATGCATATCAATATTTTAGAGTTTTTATAATAAATCATTCAATCCCCCTCCCTTCAAAATCCTAAAAATAATTTTATATAATTATTAAACAACTTTTATCTTTATTGCTCAAACTTTTTTTATCAACTATAATTTAAAAATAACTTTTATCTTTAAAAAAAAAAGATGTGTCAAGCAGGCTTTAAGGGGATGTTTGGTAAGAGGTGAAAAAAAAATTCCTAGAAAAATGGGGTGGGAAAGTTATTTGCCTATGTTTGGTAGGAGGTGAAATAAAAATGTGGTTGGAAATTTTATTCCCATCATTTGCTTTTCTAGGTAAAATAGTTGGGGAAGATTATCATTGAAGGGGTGAAATTATTTTTTCCCATGTTGTGGAAAAATTAACACACAACATCTGTAAAATTAACTCAATATTCCCATAAAAATGTTGGTCTGCCAAACACCTTTTAGTAACTTACTCAGAAAAAAAAATTCATCATATTTCCAGAAATTATTTTTTCCTGATAAATCTTTTTTTCCCTCTACCAAACGCCCCCTAAGTGTTGTTTTGTTGTTGTCGTTTTTCAATATTCAATGTACTCATTGACCTTTGTTTTATTTTTTTTATTTTACTTGAAATTCAATATTTTAATTAACTAGCATTTACTTTTGTTAACCTAATGTTTGTATGAGGCGGATATATTTAGCTACATATCTTATTTACTTAAAATAAAAATATAATGTTTTGTATCTTAATACACAGAAAAATATTTCTACAGTTAATGCATATAAATTTTCTGCATTTGCTTCCAAAACAACGTCGTTTTAGGATTGAAAGATTAAAAAATTATAATTATAAAGACTATAATAATCCTAAAATAAATTAGAATTACAAAAACACCATGATTTTCGTCCCAAAACGTCGTCGTATTGGACTTACTGCATATAACTTATCTACGAAAAGTGAACCCTTTAATAAATGATATATATAATTAAATATGAATCAATAATTATTGATAATCACAAATTGTCTTGGTTGTTTTACGTGCCTTGTCAAGAAACAAATTCCTGGGATAATCTATCTTCTTCTTTTTTTTCCATGAATTCCACGCACCGGATTCAAATAAAATTTAAACCTTACTGGACCCTCAAGATGCAATATATCCATATCTATTTATAGTCATTAAAATATTCATTCTGAATCAATAATCTAAAAAGTCTGATGTTCAAAAAATAATTTTTTCTACGAGACTTCTCTCATGGCTTTGTTATTTGTTATTTTAAAATTGAGATTGTGGCCTTTAATTCATGAACCATTTCTGGGAGAAAAATATTAATGTAAATAAAATAATAAAAGGTAGAGGAATCCAGATAGATAGATATATATATCAAGTATACAATAAACCAACCTATAAGGAGGAGTATGGTCCAGATATAAGACTCCAAGAAAGCATTGTGCTCGAGGCTGTGAAGGAAAAGTTGGGGGTCACAGGGAAAAACTAGCTGAGCATTAATGGAATCTAAACTACTCTAGGAGAGTTCAGAACAACAAATACTTTTATGAAAGGCAAGAGACAAGGTAGGAGCAGGATCTGTGTATGGAGTATATTGTTTTGTTGTGATGATTAATGGGTACGCATGTGAATTGAGGTGGGTACGTGATTTGTCCTTGTGGAATGGTGACAATACTGGAAGGCTGAAGCAACAGCTAGCTCTAAATACATATATGATATGATATGATCAGTGTCATGTTATGGATATGTATACACCTGAATATGTATGTACGTATATCGATCCAACGTGCAATGGACGGCTTATCTCTCCGAATATAGACGCTCATTATAAATACAAAGTGATTAAGGGTAATATTGATGTGTCAAAGAATTACTTGATCTTAAATCTATGTTGTTTGTTATTTTATGTTTGGAGCGCAGAAGTAAATTAAAATGACATGTAAAAATTGACCATTTATCAAAGCACTAGCATTGAAATACCTGGACGCATACTTGGAGGCACGGAAACGCCATAAAAAATAATGAACTTCAAAGTTTAAAAAAGGTGCTTATTTTAGGTATTGTCACGGCTAAAGGAAACTAATTTATATAGAATAAAGTTTAAGTCCCCTTTATTTGGATATCCAATATTTATTCTATGTGAGACTAATTAATCTGATTTGAAGTATTGAAAATATATTTCAAAACCAAATGATGGTAGTTCAGTTGGCACCATGGAATTGAGTAGGTAGGGGCGAGAGCATGTGTTTGATTTTTTCCAGTGTCGACACGTCTTTGTGAAGAGTTTAAAGCCTTAATCCCGAGACCCGCCACGAATCGGACTAATCGTGAAGCGATAAACCGATTGAAATATCTTAAAAAAAAAATTATCTATTCCAAAAATATATTTCCATACTCTCAAATAGGGGTGGCAAATCGTGTTCGTGGGTCGGGTTCGGGTCGACCTGTGTCTGACACGAACACGAATAGATTCAACCCGAACACGACCCGATTAATTATTAGTGTCAAAATTCTCAACCCGAACACGACCCACTTTTTCTGCGGGTTGACACGACACGACCCGAAAAATCTTATAATATAAGTGTGATCCGTTTATACACGACTCGCCCCAAAAAAGCACCAAATCTGATTGCAATATAACAAAAAAAATATCTTCAATAAAAAGAAACCTAGAGTGTATATTTTTTTTATATCATTCAATAAAATTACCATAATAACCTTGAAAAAATAAAAAAAATTATATTTGCGGGTCAGAGCGGGTTCACGGGTTGACCCGTGACCCGACACGAATATTTTCGTGTTATATTTTTCCAACCCGAACACGACCTATTTATTAAACGGGTTGACCCGAACACGAAAATTTCGTGTCGGGTCCGGGTTGGGTTGGCGGGTCGTGTCTTAAATTGCCACCGCTACTCTCAAACTCTTAATATATATATATATATGGATAAACAATTCAACAACCACTTTAGATAAGGTTATCCACAGCAACCATTTTTAACTATGTTAACTATGTTCTCCCGGGATAACATAGTTATAATATTAAAGTTGCTTATTTTTCTCTATCTTGAGTTACTTTTCAGAACTTGTTTGCTGATGTGGAGAGAGAGAAAAAAAAGCAACTTTAAAGTTATAACTATATTCTCCCGAAAGAACATAGTAAAAAATGGTGGCTGTAGATAACCTTATCTAAAGTGGTTGTAGAAATACTTTTCTCATATATATATTGAGATTTCTCACCAATTCATTGACTACTCGTCTAATCCTGCACGATTATTAGGGCAGTAAAAATTTTTATCAAAATTTTAATACAGTTATATATCCAGGACTTGAATTAGATTTTACTTTGTTAAGTTAAAATCATTCCTTATCAATTGATCTCCGTATTTGGTGTTTTCAATAGCTTAATATTGTAAATTTTTCAATTGCTTAAATCACTTAGTCACATGACTTGGGTTCAATAAGGGTCAACTTTATTTCCCTTAATTTCATGGAACTTGTTCCACATATATATTTAGCCAATTTAAGTTGCTTGGTTAAATAAGTAAACATAATATGTTTTATATCTTTATCGTTTTTTTTTTTCACCCCATGAATTATTGACTGTTTTGAAAATAGAAATCACAAAACCAATAACTATTTGATCAGATGCCTTTTTGGGCGAAATAAATAATTCAAGAATAATTCACCAAAAAATAATAACAATTCAAGAATATAATATATTATGATTTGTTGGGCTTTTCTTTAATGAACAAGCTAATAACAACAACAACAACAACCAGGAAAAAGTGGATGCAGTCGCTTCAGTATATATCAGCGATTTTTAATATCACAAATTAATTTATATACAGGAATCGATATCATCATGTGAACATCCATATCAAATTTATATACAGCTTACGATATACAGATAATTAATTATGAAAACTAATGTGGTTCCTAGCTAAAGGACGCAAATCTTTTTTATGGAACTGCGTAGTATCTACAACTAGCAAGCATGTTAATCATAACATATGCACGAAATAAAGTTAAAACAATCGTAACAATTTAATTTAATTTGAAGTGGGAAAGAAAAATGAAAATCAGGTAGGGTGTTTGATACGATGAGAAGGGTATGATGGCACGTGTGGAGAGAGAAGGAGAAAGAGGACAAAAGTTTGATTGCTGGTGCAAGAAAGGATCAAGAGTGGAGGAGAGCCTAAAGCCCCCGTGAGGGGTGTTTGGAAGCATTCCAAAATCACAACTAAACATCCTTTTGTTGCTTCTCCTTCACTTCTTTTCATGACCATTTTATCTATCACGAGTTTATGATTCCTCTTCTCCCATTTCCTTCCACTCAAAACTTACACCATGATATTCCATTTTTCCCAATATAACCTCTGCATGGCTACCTATTTCTTTAATTAGTTTAAAAACTCATTAACTAGTGCCTCTTATATTTTCACCAAATTTACTCTTATGTAAGTAAATTAGAAAATATACTTTTAATCCTATAAATTAAACAAATTTAGGAATTCAATTATTACATAAATATTGGATTCGAATTTAAAAATCTTTTACAGATAAACTATTTATAATTGCACATATATTCTTCATTAAAATTAATAATTTTTCCCTAACACATTAGAATAGGAATAGTCTTCTTTCACTCTAATTTTATTTAATTTTTTTACAAAAAAAGAAAGAGACCTAATTCAATAATCGAGACAGGAATTGATTTGAGAAGGGTATTTTTGTAAGTTCAACCAAAATCTATATAGTATTTCTTTATGAAGAAACTGAGACAGTCATGTGGAAAGAAAACACGTGAGGTCATATAGAATTGAGAGCTCATCCCTTCTTTTAAATGACCACACAAATCTGCAAAATTGATAGCAAAAGAAAACCATCAGAGAAAAAAGAAAGCCAGAATTAACGATCAAAAAAGGGGAGAGAGAAAAAGAGAGAACGCAAAATGGTTTCTATAGAGCAAAAGAGAGCAGCACTGCATGAGAAGCTGCAACTTCTTCGTTCTATTACTAACTCTCATGCTGTAATTCCCTGCATTATTTTCTGATATCTTTCTTTTCATTGGATTTCTCTATGAATATTCTCAACGAAATTAGCCTATATATATATATATTCCCTAATATTATATATATGTTCAGTTAGGCAGTGTTAATTGTTATCCTTCCCTCTGCTATATATTTCTCTTCGAATTTGATTCCATTTTTGTTAATGTAATCATGGTTCTTATACTATTTTATTTTATTTTTCACAGCTAGATCTGTTTTCCTTCTTCCTTATTCACCAAATATATGTTCGTTCTTTCTGTATCTTCGATTGTCTTCTATGCTCCCATTACCATATATGTGGATAGAAAACTAAAGCATAAATAAATAAGTTTATTTATGATGAATATTAATTATATCATCATTGAAAGTTTAACATTGAAAATAATGATATACAAATATCCTAATTAATATAATATCATTTGTCTAGTTAACCAACCGAGCTCATTTGAGACGATAAATTATCTAATCATTCTTGTGCTTTTATGCATTTTTTATATAACAGCTAAACAAAACCTCGATCATAATCGATGCATCAAAGTATATCGAAAAGCTAAAGCAAAAAGTAGAAAGTCTGAATCAAGAAATAGCCTCTGCGCCTGAAACTTCAAGCGACCGAAATCCCTTGCCTATGGTATTTTCTTAATAGCATCCTCTATATTCTACACTATCCAATATATATATGTTGATAAAGTTTCAAAGACATTGTCAATAAATAAAAATTGATTGGAGCTAGTTGCATTTTCTGGATGGACTCAATTGTGCAGGTTTCAGTAGAAACCCTAGAAAAGGGATTTCTTATAAATGTTTTTTCAGCAAAAGGGTGCCCAGGTCTGCTT
>JAVKPL010013354.1:0-74805 GCA_032173675.1 Gastrolobium villosum | reverse complement strand
AGGAAAAGAAGATTGAACAGGAGGAGAAATCTGAAAAAGAAAAGGAAAAGTCTCCTGAAATATTGAAACCGACTGATGATGTGAAGGAGCCAGCTACTCTTCCAAAAGAAAAATTTGAACTTAGTGAAGAGTATCTTATGAAAATGGCACCTTATCCTGGAAGGTTGAAGCCAGAATTAAAAGCAAAAAGTTATGACAGATTTCTTGATCTTTTCAAGAAATTGCATGTGAACATCCCGTTTGCTGAAGCATTGGCTAATATGCCAAACTATGCAAAATTCATGAAGGATCTCCTTTCCAGGAAGCATAAGCTACAAGAGTGTCAAACAGTTGCACTTACTGAGGAGTGTAGTGCTATTATTACCAAGAAGGTCCCGCCTAAGCGTAATGATCCAGGGAGCTTCAATATCCCTATTGAAATTGGGAACACAAAAATCAGTTGGGCATTGTGTGATCTTGGGGCTAGCATTAATCTGATGCCTCTTTATGTTTACAATTCCTTGGGGATTACCGAGTTGAAGCCTACTCAAGCATCTTTACAACTTGCTGATAGATCCTTAAGGAAGCCAAGTGGTATAGTCGAAGATGTCCTTGTAAAAATTGACAAGTTCATCTTTCCGGCTGATTTTATTGTGCTTGATATGGAGGTAGAAAATGAAATGCCTCTCATATTGGGTAGACCTTTCCTAGCCACAGCCCGTGCAATGATTGATGTTGAAAACGGGAAGCTTGAACTAAGGATGAATGATGAGACCGTTACCATCAATGCCTTTGATTCTTTAAAACAGTCTTCTCACAAAGATGATTGTTTTAGTCTGGAAATCTTAAAGGAAAAGCAAAGTTTAGCGGTTGAAGTTTCTAGAAAAGCAGATGATGTCAAAGGAAACGGTGCCACGAAGGTGGAGTTGAATGAGTCTCCTAAAACTTTAAGAGATATCTTCTTGTGTAACAAGGTAGTGACTGAAGCACTGAAGGAAGAGGAGACTGAATTGAAAGACAAAGATCCCTCTGCTCATACCAATAAAATTCTAAATGAGGATGATGGCAAACATGAGAAGAAACCCCGAGGGAGGAGTCATCCTACAATGAAGAAGGTAGTGAGAAAGGAGGTGATCAAACTCTTTAATAAGAATTGGAAGAGACACCAGAAGCTAAAGTTTGACAAGAGACATAGAGATTCTATCTCTCAGAAGAATCAAAGCTTCAAAGAGTTTCTAACATGGCTCCATGGTTTGGGCCAAATCTGGGAATGGTGGCTCCAAACACCAAGGCAGCCAATACCACCAGATCCTCCATTTGTTGAGTCATCCCACGCTGCTAAGTGGGATGACATTGAGGTTTGACTTTATCTCCTTGCTGACGGAGATTTTTGTACATTAGTTTATTTTTCTGTTTTGTATTTTAGTTAGTATATTTTTCTCTGATGTTTTAATGTGCGCATTATAGTCTCTTCTATATGCCACTGTTTGTTCCATTGTGCAGGTTTTCCTTCTTGTGGTTTAATTATTGCTGAGGACAGCAATGCTCTAAATCTGGGAATGGTGGGCTTGTGCCTTAGAACTGCAATTCTTCTATCAGGGGAGATATCCTAACTCTTTTCATTTTCTTAGTATTTTTATAGTTATTTTGTGTGCTATATCATTAAAAAAAAAAAAAAAAAATTGGAAAAGAGAAAAATCCAGTTAGTCTACGCTTGAAGCGTAGAACTCTACGCTTGAAGCGTAGAACTCTACGCTTGAAGCATAGAGCAGATCAAAAGGAACAGTGGGTCTATGCTCCAAGCGTAGAACCCTACGCTTCGAGCGTAGAAAAGGTGAGTAAACAGAGGCTGAGCGCTCCAAGCGTAAACAATCAGCGTAGGAACCTACGCTATCAGCGCAGGAAATTTAAGAGGTCAGTAGTCCTACGCTTCAAGCGTAGAACCCTACGCTTGCAGCGTGGGATTGGAATTCGGAAGGTCAGAGGCAGAGGGTCTACGCTTCAAGCGTAGAACAGGGAAAAAGTTTTCTGAATCAAGGGAGATTTCTAAACCTATCTGTCTTAATTTCTTTTGTTATTTCTGTTTTGATATTCTCTGAGCAACATACCTGGATTTGTGTTATCTATGTTAGCTACTCACGCAATAAGATGATTAAATGTTAGAGAGCATATAGGATACTGTGTGAGAAGTCATAATAAATAAATGTATGAGTAATGCATTGAAGAATAAGAGTTATTATTGCTCGTTTGATTGAATTCTTTGTTGAGAGTTACAGTTGATATGTGATGATAAAGGGAATTTAGATTCTAGTTTGATTGCACAGCCGTGAGGTTTGAGCCTATACAATAAATTTTCTTTGTAGAGAGACCTCACTGTGATAATACTCTAGAACTTGATCTGTTTCTCTGTAATGCATGCATGATCTGAAATGATAAAGGCAATTCTTTCTTGTTAACTACTTGGCCAAATAACCGTTCTAAAAAAAAAAAAAAAAAAAAATTCCCATTTGCTAGCCCCTTTGAGCCTTAGCGTATTGTTTTCAACCATAAGACACTTGACTTCTTTTTGACATACCTTGAATGAGATTGAAGCACTATTTATAGAAAATTCAAGGAAAAAGTTCACAGAAGTTAAAGTGATGGCAAAAACAAAAGCTGAGACCATAAAAAAAAAATAAAAAAAAATGAAAAGTTGCATAGCAACGGAAAAAGCATGAAAAGGTCAAGAAAAGAAGACAACAAAGAGAAGGGAGAGTATGAATAGAAAGGAAAAGAGTAATTGTGTTTGAGCATGAACAACTAGTTGTGTTTCAATCTCATATACAGTAAAAATTAGTCACTTTCCCAAATATTCATACCTTAGCCTAAGCCAAGTTACAACCTTGCAAAGACCTTTAGATCTAATTATGCATGTGTTACATATTCCTCATTCTTGGGAACTTGAGAATAGGATCAAGCCTATGGTAGTCTTATTGCACTGATGGAATGAGAGTTTAAACCCAATATACAAGAGTGAAAAGTGCAGTGATTATCTTCGTAAGGAGTGATCAAGCTAGATTCTAATTCCTTATGCAGAAATTGATTATCAAAATTCTCAACTTTGAATTCATTCATGCATAGCATTATGACTTTGAATCTCTTCAATGTAGGAAAATGCATTAGTGACATACATTCTTCTCACAGGTCTTATCATTGCTGCCTAATGTTTGATCTTATTTATTGCTGGGGACAGCAATATCTAAATCTGGGAATTGTTTGATATGCCTTCATCATATAGATATTTCAGAGTAAAAAGAATAAGGATTTGACAGTAATTCAGTAATAAAGGTTATTATTTTTAATGAATTATTAACAATCCATGTTCAGACACACTTTCACTGATCTTTCTATATTTTTATAGGTTAAGAGGTGAAGAAATTCAAAATTTGAAAAACAAAGAAGGGAAGACCGCGCGAGAGATCGAACAAGGCGCCAGAGGATCGCACCACTATTGAATTCAGAATTTGAATTCAAAATCTGAATTCAAATCTGATTTAATTTAATATTTCCGTTATACGTTTTTGTAATAAAGTGGGTCCCCTCCACACATTCAGAGGAGGCTACACCATTCCACACATTCAGAAGGAGGCTACACCATTCCACACAATTCAGAAGGAGGTTGACGGCTGCGCTCAGGAGGATTCTTCCACGGATCTTCTTCTTCATCTCCTTCTCTTCTAGTTTTATGATTTCATTTGAACATTGGATTCTAGCCATGATAATGGTTGGCTAGAACCTCTTTGCTGTAGTTAGGGTCACGAACCCTTGTGAACCCCTGATACAACGGATTGAGTTTTTATTAATAGATTTATCTTTTGAATTTCGTTCTATTCTGATCGTATTGTTATTGTTATTATTAGATCCGATCAATCTAGTAAGTAATAATAAATCTGAGGATTAGGGCCAACAAGAGGGATCTGAGGTCTTTAATCCAGAAAGGGGATAGAACGACGGTATGAACATGATCTAGACATAGACATGATTCATATTGTAGATGTTTTAATTATCGATCTCTATGCTTGATCTCATATAGGGCACCTCAAGGAATTAGGGTTCTATATGAGATTAAAGGGTTAATTCCTCAAGGGATTGAGAATTAACTATTGATACCGTTATATGATAATTATCTAATTTCACGATTTTTATATTAATATTTAACTTAATCCAAAGTAAAAGGTGGGGATCATCGGTAAGTGTTCTCTAACTGCAGCGTTTTTCTCACATATTCAAACCCTTATTATTCAAAAAGAACAAAAACAAGTCTTTTTATTTTACAAATCAAAATTCCACACAATCCTGACATTCGTGTCAAAACATCTTGGAAGATTTAATTTTAAAAAGAAGAGTTTAATTGATTTAGACACACTCTCTGTGGATACGAACTTTTACTTATCATTTTATTACTTGCGCGATTCGGTACACTTGCCGATTCACGTCAAGAGCTTTGAACTTCTCCTTGTGCCACAAAGGAGCTTCGTGATGGAATCTACTCTTGGCTGTCTCCCAGATAACATTCTTTTGCCAACAGGTATCCACTACATCTCCAAAATCCTTATTGGTCAACCAAGCAGCTAGGAATTTGAATGGTCTGGGGCTATCCGGGACCATAGAAGGACTCTCTTCTCTCAGTAAGAGAGGCCTGTGATCAGAACCATTGAAATGGAGATAACACAGAAACCTACCAGGAAAGTTAAGGTTCCAGGATTCATTCACCACAAGTCTATCAATCCTCTCTTGGAGGTTCCCTCTTTTCCAAGTGAATTTCGAGCCTGAAAAGCCCACATCCGCCAAACCACATTCAACAAGGCAGTCTGAGAACTCTTGGGAGCTCCCCCAGCACATGCTAGTTCCCCCTTGTTTCTCTCTTTCCTCCAGAATAGCATTGAAGTCTCCCATCATAGCCCAGTCACCAACTCCATTGGCCTCAATATTTTCCAAGCTCTTCCACAACACTCTCCTATCCACCCTCCTAGGGCTTCCATACACAAACGTGAAATACTCACTCTGCCCATTTCCCAACCAGCAGACTTTGGAATGAACAAATTGGTGATCCTCCTCTAGAATAGTAATGTTTGCCTCATTTTTATTCCAAAGCACCCAAATTCCACCCGAGAAGCCCACAGCCTCCCTCCTGAAATAGCCATCAAAACTCAGGTTTCTAATAATCCTGTCAGCTTTTTTCCCGCTTATTCTTGTTTCCAACAAAACAAGAACTTGAATTCTATTATGGTATACCAGATCCTTAATAAGAGAGGAAAAACCCTTCTTCCCTGCTCCTCTGCAATTCCAAGTGCACACTATCATTAAAACAAAAATGATTAAGGTATCAAAGAAACCAACCACAACCATTCAGGTGGGCCGAGTATGGTTGACTCCCACACCTATATTGGTGATGTCATCTAGCACCATCGAGTCCCTGTCACCCTTGCTGTGCTTTTTTCCCCTTACCACTGTATCTGGTAGCATCTCCTTATGCACCTGGTTTGTATCCGAAGGTTCTCTTAACATGGGCCCAGAGGTAGCCAAGTGGGGATGGCCTGATCTCTTATCATGTATCTCGGGTCCAGAACCCCCTTTCTGGGTTCCAACAACTCTGCCAACGAGGATAACTGTTCTTTCAACAGCTTCCTTGGGTTTTGTTGGCCTTTCCCCCTGATTCATGCTGGATGGCTGGTTCTGTTTTCCTCCCAATTTGCCAATTGGGCCAGTAGATGAGCTACCAGCTCCTTTACCTGGACTGGTCTTCCTTCTCCTTGTGTCTACATTTTTTTTATACCCCCATTACCTATTAAATTACCTGGGTTCTTGCCCTCAGAGCCACCCTGTACCTTAATCATTCCCGAGTACTCCTCCTCTTTATCCTCCCCCAACATTTCAAACCTCGACCCTGATATCGTGCCTTTGTTTCCATGCATTCCCTGCTCCCC
The DNA here is from genome assembly GCA_032173675.1 of Gastrolobium villosum. Lineage (NCBI taxonomy): Eukaryota > Viridiplantae > Streptophyta > Magnoliopsida > Fabales > Fabaceae > Gastrolobium > Gastrolobium villosum. Next base: position 68,860 of record JAVKPL010013354.1, on the reverse strand, counting down.
TGTGGCTTTCTCTTTTACTTGTCTAACTTCCTTAGGCTTCTGGTTATAGATTACTCTCTTGTTAGTCTTCTGTTTTTGGACTGTCATCCAGTTTCCAAACCCATCAGTTTCATTGCTCTTCTCAACACTATCAGGGTCACCCCCTCCATCCTTTTTATGAACCTCCTGGTTGCAGTTCTCCTGGTCTACTGTATTCTCCTCTATGTTCTTTCGGTTATCAGGGTTAAGAGGGCAGAGATCATTTTTATGCCCATATTTACCACATCAAAAACAAATAAGATGCATCCCCTCATAGCCAATATAGAGTTGTCTCTGTCCAATTCTAAACTTAGAAAGCAAACTTTTACTAAGATCTACTTCTACACAAATACGAGCAAACCTACCTCTGTCAGTTACCTCTTCTTGACTTTGTTCCATAAGACGCAGAGAGCTTTCATCAATCCTAAGGGTCCTTCCCACCATATTGCCCATCCTCCACAGGTCCTTGCGTGTGTAGAACTCTCGAGGCACACCCGGAATCCTGATCCAGACAGCTAGTTTCCTGACTTTATCATTGTGTGGGTCAAAATTCGGCCTCCAACGCTGCACTGTCAGGTAATGGTCAGCCACGATCCAGGGGCCTTGTTGTTGAACAAAAAGGTAATCTTGGGTTTTCTCAAAATCGACCAGATAGTGGTCGTTCTCCAAGTCCAGTACCTTGTATGCCCCTTCTAGATTCCAGAGCTTATGAAGTCTGTTCCAGAGGAACCTAGCCCCCAGTCTCTTCCCCATTAGTTTCACAATCAGTGTATTCCTCCATTTCTTACACTCCTCCAGTTTTTCTAGGACATCAAACTGAAAATACGGATTCAGAGGGTCATCTTCCTCAGTTTGGGCGTATGCTTTCATAGCCTCTTCTTCATCGGCTTCGTCTCTCCTGCTTTGTACCATCCAGTCATCTTCTTCATCCCCTATTTGGTTATCCCACACTCCATTCATCCGGATAAGGCTATCTTTATAGGAAACGAGCTTACGCGTGTCTCTACGTACCTCCTCTTCCATATTTCGATCTTCCATTTTTTCTGACCTCTGTTCCACCGAGATCACCTCCTCCTCCATTGCGCCAGCAATCAGAATATTCTCTTGCATAACCTGGTCGACCAGCTCTTCCCCTTTCGCTTTTTTCCTCTCTCGGTCATTGATTTCTTCTGCCGTCGAGGTGTGGGGTCTTCCCCCTTTCTCAGACATCCCCTAAAAGAAGGACGCACGAAAAGGACGAAGACAAAATGCACAAAACCCTAGCAGAGCTCTAAAAGGATTCTCACGCACTCACGCGCTCTCGTCTTTTTTGCTCTTAATTGACCTCTTATTTTGTTGCATGTTAGAAATGAAATTTCCATAAGAAATGAACGCAGTGAGCAGAATACAACATCACATGATATAAATAAAGGGTTTATTATCTATCATTTAATATGACCACACAAATTTTTTTTACACACAATATTTTGTGGGGCCCCCAACAAAAAAAAAACACCGACACGCAAAACGAATCTCTATAACATAACACAATTACTTTTCTTACAACATAATTCTTATAAAACCCATAAATAAAGCTTGAAGCCATATGGATCGTCACTTTGCAAAATCAAATATTAGTATTGTCCATATAGTGTGTTAGCAGGCATACTTGACCTTGTTTTGTAATCAATGTCGAATATGTTTATTTGATGTTTATTAAATTATTAATATATAATAAATAAATAAATAAAATAAGAATAATTATATTAGAAATTGAAAGTTAGATAAAAAATAAAAGTAAATATAATAAAATTTATTTTTGTTTCTAGCCAATCTCTATAGATTTACCTAAATATAAATATATAAAAAATAAGTAAGATAAGAAGAATATAATTAAAATTTAAAAATCAGATATAAAGTAAATTTAAGCATGATAAATAACTTATGTTATGTGATTTGAATATTTGTATTCAAATAAATAGTTCTTTGTATTAATTGTAAAATTTAAATTATATATAATTTCACCCATCACAAAAAAAAAAACTTTCCTTGCGATTATTACCAGTTTATCACATGAGTATCTTTTTCTAGAGGTGTTAAAATGGGTTAACACGACACGAATTTGATATAACATGAATCTGACATGATATGAATACGTTAACATGAACACGACACAATTTTTTTTGCGGGCTGACACGATACGACAAGAATAACATGCAAATTAGGGGTCAAAATGGTAATTGATAAAAGAAATTAAAAAAATGGGTCAAAACAAAAAAATAAAAAAATAATTCAAAACAAATACGGGTCAATACGAATTTGACACACGACACGAAATGAATCAAATTTTTTACAGATCATTTTTTCTCAACACTGACACGACACAAATTTTATTTACCGACAAATTCAAATACAAAATTTTCATGTTAGATCCTGAGTCAATCTCCTGTACTAACCGCCTTCTCTTTCTCCGTAAAGATGCATATCAGTTGATGGGATTTTTTTAATATACTCGAGAAGTATAAACAAAAATTGTGGTCCTTTTCTTTTTTTGATAAAAAAATTATCCTTATATCCCACTCTTTACTTATATTTCCCCCATCCCTTTTTTTTTTTTTTGGAGATATCCCCCATCCCTTTTTATTTTCCCTTTTTGTACCGGATTATTATGAGCCCGGTGCACAGTAATAGCGCTCCAGTTGATGATGTGATTGATAATGTAAGCGTTCCAATTTGAGAATAATAACATTACTTAGTTTACATGCATGGCGGGAAAGATAAACAACAAAGAAAGAAACCCTCGGTTCATTCATCCAACCTCTGTTCTCAAACCCCACAAATAATAATAAAATTCAAGAAAACCTCCACCTTTTGCTCTAACTCTCTCTCTCTCTCTTTATAAAGCAAGAAACTCAACAACACAAACCAAAACCCTCTTTCTCTGATCTCTCTGTGATGGAAAACATTAATCATTCCACTTATCTCCTTCTTCTCCTCCCTTCCTCACAATGCTCAAAAACCAGCTCGAATTTGAAGTGTGCAAAATAACTAAAAAAGTGGGTCGAACCATGAATCGAACTGAACTGCTTCATAAAATAACCGTTTTTAAAAAACTAAATCATGAACCGAACCGATTTTTAAAGAACCGGTTCATGAACCGAATCGGTTTTTAGAACCGGTTTAAGAACCGAACCAGTTTTTAGAACCGATTTAAGAACCGAACCGTTTCCGAACCGAACCGAACCATTTTCAAACCAAACCAAATTAATTTTTATAACTTTATTTTTAAATTTTTTAAATTTGTTTCTTTTTAAAAGAGGGTCGACCCGAATCGGTTCTGAACCACTTCCGAACCGGTTCTGAACCGAACCGAACCGAACCACTTCCGAACCGAACCAGTTTTGGACCGAACCGAACCACTTTCAAACCGCACCATTTAAACCAATTCGATTCGGTTTTTCAAAAAATCCGGTTCAGTTCAACCCATGCACGTCCTAAATATCTTGTTCAATTGCTTTGGCTGAAACATAGTAGTTATTGCATTGACCTTGTTTAACCAAACATCTGGCTTAGTTACTAATCTGACTTCAATTTTAAGTATTACAAAATCTACATTTTGGACCTTCCCTTGTCAATTTCAATAACCGAGACTTTGAGTTGTATTTGTTACCTTACAATTGAGGAGTGTAAAATGTATTTTTATGGAGGCATGGTATTGCAGCAAAAAGAAAAGAGAATGCTATGCTATTAATTTTTTTTAGTGGCAATTTGAATCTCCTTCTCCAAATGATGTAGTTAGATAATTGTATAAGAATAACTATAGCTACATTCCAAAAATAATTTTTGAGTTGGAGGGGATAATATAAGCTATAGATTTGGTATGAGGTTGCCAAATCTAGCTGCATGAAAAACTAAATATTTAACAGCCTCAGGCTTTTGATCCATGATATCATTGTTAATTATTTTATTTTATTTTTTATACATATGATATCATTGTTTTAAATTTTAAGTCATCTTCCATGTGTTCTAAATGATTGTGCTGTCACATTTCTCAAAAGCAAATTACCAATATGCCATGAGGGGCAAATTTTTTGCCAAAATACATGGTGGCAAATTCGTTATTAGGGACAATGGGTTCAATTGCTATGTGGGAAAGCTAGAGAAACTCGCTGTTGGTGGTGGTAGTGAGTACATGGTCACATCAGTCAACTTATTTTTTGAATATCATAACTTTTGATTTCGGTGTCCAAATTGAATATTTTTTGTTCTACGTAACTTTTTAAGATCAATGCGCTGAAAAAATTCTTGAAGGATTTATTTGTTAGTGTTGAAAAACGAAATAAGAATATGACTTAAATAACATTATTCGCATAGATAAAATGTGCCAAAAGAGGCACAAAGAGCATATTTTGGAAATTTTTTGACATCTAGGTATTTATTATTACGTAGATCTCAAAAAGATACGTTGAAAAAAAAAATATCTGATTCGCACACCCGAGTTATTATAGCATTCCGAAATTTTACGGTAAAACCTCCAAAATTTTGTAGGGTTTTATAATTCTCATTCAACATGATAATTATAATTTTCCTACACACTCTTCGATTTCCGTGCTGACATGGGTCCTACATATAATTTTTTCTAATACATGGGTCCCACATGCTTTTTATCTCTACAACATAAAATTTCAATTCTATTTACATGAGAATTATAAAATCCAATTTTGTATCATGTGTCATTATTGTGGAAGTCTAATCTAGAAACCCGCAGCCACTACAATAAGTTCTAGGCTGTCTGACATGTGTACCTAGTGTAAAGATCGTTTGATCATTTTAAACCTGACGGCAAGTTTGTGACCATGGACAAAATTTCTGGCCCCATAACATCCTGGTACATATTTTTGTATAACGTATCAACATGGTCAATATTCCTAGAAGTTGTTAAGTGTGCAGGAGAAATTCTTATACATTTGGAGAGTATTAAATTGATCCACTAAAAATATAACAGATTACTTAAAATGATTTTGTACAATAGTTAAGTATTGGTCTCATATAAAGGTGGCAATATGTATAATGACCCTAATTGGTAAATTTTAATTATAGGTTTAATTTAAGGATTTAAATGCCATAATTAGATTTAGTGGGAAATTTCGAGTATTTTGACTGTAATCATGACTATGTTATGAACAGTGCGTTCTGCCAGAAAATTCGCAGTCTTGCGAATTAACCGGTAGAGCTTAAATGAGCAAAATGATTTTAGAGACATAATTTGATATTCCTGATGACAAATATGAGTTCAGAATAAGAAACTGTATAGTCTGGCACTTTCCGCGAAAATCTCGTGAATAGTGTTCTACCGGGTATTTTGTACTGCTGTTAAGCAACCGGTAGAGTCCAGACACAAATAATTGATGAAATAAGAATAAGAAATTCCAATATATGCCAAGCAAGTCAATATAGACCCAAGAAAATGATAAGTTTTAAGTTCAGAAGTAAACGAAGTACAGTTAGTGGTTCACAGTGCATTTCGTAAAAAAAAAAAAAAAACGGTGCAGAAACCATACTGTAAATTATGAATATTGTTCCTTAGGAAATAAAAATTGATGTAAATTATTTTAGAAAAATAAAAATATGTCCGTAGCTTTAAGTTAGTTCCGGGTCAGTTTAAGTCAAAATACGCGATAGAAAAACAATCGGTTAAAAAACACATGTGCTTAAAAACCCCCAAAGTCACTTAAATTCACTATTCCCTCACACTTTCTCTCTCTCCCTTTTCCCCTCCCCACCCGTGACAGCCATGGATGGCCATAGGAAGTTTAGGGTTTTGTTTTTTTTATTTCTTTGATTTCTCCATGATTAAGCAACCAAATCTTGCACCCATTATACCAATCTCATAGGAAATCATCCAAGGAAGCTATTTCACCCCTCCATTTGAGCTGATTTCGTTTGTGGAGGGAGATATTTGTCACCCCATTTTCGTGCACTATTCATCCAAGGTGGAAAAAGGGAGTTTTTTGGTGTAGACTTGCTTGGAGGTTACCTCCTTGACCTTGTATAAGCTTTTGGAGGTAATGAACTTCTATTCCATAGTAGTATCTTGATGATTTATGTTATAAAATTCATGATCATGTTTTGGTGGGGAAGCATTGGGTGTTAAACCTTGATTAGATGATGAATCTTTGTTGTTTTGGATTTAGGGAATGAAAATGAGCATTTATATGTTTAAAAAAAAAATAGAGAAGAAAATCATATGCCTTTCCTCTCTATGTTTCGGCCTTAATAGGGTTCATTGTGCAAGATTTTATGTGATGTAGTTGGAAGGCTTCATGTGTTTAAATAAGTGGAAAATTGATGAATGAGTAAGAATACAAAGTAAGAAAAAATATATTAGGGTGTCATGCCTTTAGGCTAGGCCATAAGGTGCCATAGAGGGATTTTGTCCAAAATTAAATTGGACAATATATATATATATATATATATATATATATATATATATATATATATATATATATATACATGCATGTTGGTGCAAGTTGCAAATTAAGGAAAAGAAATGGAATGAAAAAGAAAGAGCACCCTTGGCCTTCCTTTAAGGATTTCGGCCTTATAGGGTAAAGATGAGGAGGATTAGACTATGTGCTATTTTATTAAAGTGTTGAGTTTTCAATATATGAAATTAATGAGAATATGTAATGAAATGGTCTAGACTTGTATATTGGCATAGGATTGACAAAAATGTAAAGAAAGGAAAATTAAGCGATAAAATGTATGCCTCATGGAAAATCTAGGCATGATAGCATTTTATTGATTTGTATTTGTGAATTCTTGCTCTAGGTGTACCTAGAGACTAAAAAGGATCGGAATCTCTTGAAGAAATATAAGTAACTTGTGCCACAAGTAAGCAGATTGATAAAACTTCAAGAGGTAAGCTCTATGTTTAAGGAGTCTTTTCCTACTTGAGTGCTCCACCATAGTTAGTGGACTATGGTTGGACTATATGACTGTGTAGACACTCTGTATAGGTGCATTCATATAGAGATATTTGATGATATGATATGATATGACATGATATGATATGATATGATATGATAAGATTGGTTCTGATATGAGTTCTGTATTGACTTTTGGTACACGAATGTCTTCTTGGGTTTTGCCTGAGATTGACAGTGTACACCTCTGAGTTACTCTATTTCTGTTTGGGGCCATCCCTTGGAAATGACGGCGCACGTCTATGTTATGATATGATTATATGTTCTGCTCAATTATGATATCTGCTATATGTTGTATCTGTATACTCTGTATCTGACTTTCATGCAGGAGTGAGCCAGGGGTATGGAGAATTCTCTATAAACCTGGAGCTTACTGGGATTTGTAATCTCACCCCTCTTTGGGGCAATATTTTCAGGTGTACAGACTTCCGGTGAGCCTTCCTTAGGCAGGGACGCGACACATAGCTGAGACTTTTGTCATTCTGGATTTTTGGGTAGCAGTAGGCTACTATTTTTTTGGAGTGTATCTATATAGTTACATTTCTGCCATTTTGAGGATCTGGATGTTTGATCCTTTATTTTGTATATGGCCTGTATATGTTTTGTACATGTCTTTTAGTTTGATGCATGTACATCTTTGTATTCAGGCATGTGGATATGATTATGTAGAACTCGGTTATAATTATGTCTTGGATTGCATGACTGGTACTTCTGGATATGCATACTGTATAAACTGTCTATCAGGAACTATTATGAGTGGGATTGGGAAATCCCCGGTTGTCCGATTTACAGAGGTTACTCTGCCCGATTTTCGTTAAGGCCTTATGAACATTAAAAGAGAAAAAGAAAAAGTTAGCTCGTATTTTCGTAAGTTAAGTTTTCTGCTATTTCTGTTTTTATCATATGTATGTTAATTGAACCGGCTCGAGACGGGGATGTTACAATATGGGTTGAATCCGTCAATACACTAAAATGAGTCGAGTTGGGTTACACATCCAAACCCACTAACCCACCTCAACCTGTCCCATCGGGTTGGGGTCAAAACGAGCCAGCGGCGAGTCGGGGCGGGTTGGCCCACAGGGTTTTTTTTTTTTTTTTTACTATTAGATATTCTTTTATTTGTATTTAAGTTTTTGTAATCTCTAATTTTTCTTTTTACCTTAGCACTCCCTAGAAAGAATAAAGAAGAAAATCTTTATTTATGACAAATATTATCTTTATATGAAGACAAGAATAAGTTCCTAAAGAATGTTTGTCGGAATATTAACATACATTTAGACTAGAGATTGAAAAAAAAATTAAGAAAAGTGTGATATAAAAATTATTAATATTATAAAATTAATAAAATATAATTTATTTTTAATTATATTTTATTTGTTAGGCAAGTTAATACGCCAACCCACCATGAAATGAACTGAGTTGAGATTTTCAACTCACATTCAAGAGGTAGGTTGGGACGAGCCAATCCATTTTTGGTGGGTTGATCGTGGGGCGAAGCGGGCCGACCCGTTTTGCCACCCCTTCCATAGAATGTAAATATTTCTCGTGTGATAGGCCTCAATTGTCCAATGCAAATATTTAGCACATATACGTGTCATAAACAAGAACATGTGCCTTGTGTCATATCCAGGAACATGTGCCTTCCCTCCAAGCATGTCGAGCGAGCTAAGGATTGTTTAATTGCCTGTAACAAGAGAAGTGTGAGTTGAGAAATGAAGAAAAGAGGAAATTTTGAGAATTTTCGTATGGTTTCTGTTCTGTCCTACAGACAGAGATGTCCAGCCCGATAGACTGACGTGTTTCTTTTGGATCTAGTGCCCTCTCCAAGGTATCTATGAAGGAGATACCTTTGAGTTGAGCAGATCACTGTACACAGAATACTATAACGGCGTTAGCCAAAGGGGAGTGTGTGCACAGTGACAGCGTAATAGTGTGAGAAAGAGTGTGTCTACCTTTAGGGTTTACCTGGTATTTATAGGGGTTACCTGTGGGGAATGCGGATAGGACTTAGGTGTTTCTGACTCAGATTCCAGCCTATCCGCTGAGCTGTCACCGTGTTGTCGGATAAGTATCCTCGATGGATATCTGTCTTGAGTCAATGCTGACTCAGATATGGGATTGCCCCTTGTTGGGCCTCTCGTCTTAATGGGCTCTTTATTGAACTTTGTTGGGCTTGTTTCTTAATGGACCCATTATACGGGTCCATAACAGTTTCTAATATGCCACCCTTGGCTATTTAAACTTCCGAAATATAAAGTGCTTAAGGAAATTAACATCAAACATAAAATTAAACATAAGGTCGTAATATTTTATGATGAAGTAACATAGCTAATGGGCTTAACTCTAAGTATCTGCTCTGGCCCAAAATGATTTATGTTAAACAAATGTCGCTAACTCTTGACACCAGATTTTCGTTCCCGGTTTCTTGTTTTTTTTTTCAGTTCAAGGTTTCTTGTTCTTTACAATCAAGTGAAAAGGAGTAAAGGACTGACAGCTAAGAACATGAGCGAAATGCGTATGTGAGACATCCTCCATTGTTTTGGCTATAGTACCTGTACTGGATGTCAGAAGTCCCACACCGCTAAACACTACAAAAACTTGTCAGAATATATAGCTCGAGCCACAGAGAGGGAATGTCCCTTCGGGGACATCCGATAAAATTGGAACGATACAGAGAAGATTAGCATGGCCCCTGCGCAAGGATGACACGCACAAATCGAGAAATGGTCCAAATTTTTTTTCTCTCCCTTTTTCTGCTACTTCCAATTCCTGGTTTGTTCCTTCATCGGAGAACCCTCTCCTCTTTTTAAGATTTTAAGAATCTTCAGGTATGTGTCTGATTAACATTGCTTGCATCAAATTTATTTCCTGCAAATGAGATGAGTATACATATGTTAAATCTAATTAAAACGAAGTAAGATTTTGAAAACCTTTTTATCTGGCAATAATTTATGAAAGAGAATCCTTTCGAAGATGGAAGCGAGTACATGTAAAAGTCATTTTCAGTGGTAAACTGTAGAATGTAAAAGTTATGGATACTTGTGTGAGGAAGAGGGATGTACACTTTCATTTGGATATCAGAGCCCCATATTTCTTTAGAATTCATGTTTTAGTGAAATGTTCTCTGCCCCATATGCACAGTAATTGCTTTCATTTTGAGAGCATAATTTTTCATTTGTGTGTCTCTTTGGTCCACTTCATTTAATTAGTAATGTTTAAAAAAAATTCTATCCACTGTTAAAGAATTTTCCATTGTCAATTTGATGTGTCAAGGTAGTGAAATAGTTCCTACAATCATGAGCCCCAAAAGGTTGTATACTGTGCTAGCATGAATTTGTTTTTGGTTGTTAGCTTCAAGCTCCTTGAGAAGTTCTGCATGACCAACTTTACAGCCCATTTATATGGTTCCAGCCAATAAGATTTCCTAAGAATTATCCCACCAAGAGCCATGCCAATGAAGGCATAAATGCAGGCATGAAGTTTTGTCATGGTAACAACACAGAAGTAAATGGCATTAAGAAACCCTTTGGTTTTTATACCCTTGATCTGATACCTGGTTAGAAAGAAACATAGGGTACCTCCACCTAGGACTATAGATTGAGGGTGTTAATGGTATCTATGTAGTGCTTTGGATGATATCATGTCTGAAGAAGCTATTCAGCTATATACAGATGCATGTACAATTCTTGAAGAGGATGGAAGAGAACAATTGACCTTTGATCTGTTTCGTGCTGCCACTAGTGTTTATATAAAACTTGAGAAGTAAGTTTTGTATAAAATTAAGATAATATGCATTTCAATGGTGAGTATAGTATGAAGTAAATCCTATCTTCTTTGACTTAAATGAAGTTTTTTACTCGTGTAATGTAATTAGATTGTGTCTGTGCATGGAGTTGTGTGTCTATTCATGCTTCTCCATTGATTTATTTTATTGTTGTATGTTTACATATCTGACACAGCCGGAATAAATCAAATATTATAGTTGAATCTAGAAAAGTGTAATACTACACGGACAGAGTTAAATATTCCCTTAAATGAATACCTGTGTTCTTAAAATCTGCTCTACAATAACCATAAATGCAAGGCCCTGTATATCTGTTTTTTCCACCATATATATATGGCATTATCCTACTGAATATTCCTATTTCATTCTGTTGATTTCATGCCTACAACCAATTCAGATGTTCAACTTGTTGCATGTGATGTAGTATATATGTGGTTTAGCTGTGATAGGCAAATTGAAATGGGATGGAAGATTAATTGAATTATTTAATGCCCCATAGTTAGGGTCTGGAAATCAGATGAATTATAGGTTCATAGTATGTAAGGCTTCCAATGATTTTCAAGCAATGACATAATGAGAGGACCATATCGGTGATTGTTTAGGTGCTGTGAATAGCTATGGCAAATTTAGAATTGTAAGCTAGAAGGGCTTTATGGCAGATTCAGGAAAACATAAGTTTTAAACAAAAAAGATTATAGTGATGTGTAGCCAAGAAAGCAATTCTTCAATAACGATCGACATCAAAGATGTTAAACTAACTAAATGGAAAAAGATATGGCAGGAGTCTTGAAGGTAGTTACTTAGGTGATTCCTCAGAAATTACATGGCATGGTAAACATAAAGGGAAAAAATGTCTGTCCTCTTAAAGATATAAGTCATTTTAAATCTTGACTGTTGATTTCCGTCAATTAACGGTTAGAATTTATTGGGTCAAACCTATTAATTAATTATTAATTCGCAATAAAACCTAATTAATTATTAATTGTGCCCACCATTTAGGTAAGAACTGCTTTTGGAAGCTCAATTGATATTATTTGCAGAATACACGAGTATTTTCATGAATGTAAATTTTTATATCTGAACATTTTTATTACGATAATGTGCTATTTTAATTTAGTTTAAATGCTAAAGCTGTTTTTAGTGTTTTGGTTTAAATGTTATGTGTCTTCTATGTTTCTGAAGGAATTATGTGTGTTTTTAGTGGTGTTAATTGTCTTTATATATTTCTTGTGGAGTTACAAGTTTTGTAACTTGAATTATTGTCTGAATGAGAAATGAATCATGTTGAGCCTTAAAGAAAATATTTCCTCTGTCTTTTACACTTTTCCCAACAATTTTATTTCTTGTATGTGGACTTGCAAAATTTCCTTGGGCATGGTTTGGCAGATGACAAGTGTAATGCTACCAATAGCCAGTTTGTTTTTAAGATTGACAGTTCTCTGTAATCTGGCTTATGCTCCAATGGATTAATTATTTAAACTAATCGAGAAACGCTTGTGGTGTCTCTAGGATTGATGCTTTTCTCTTTGGTGACCCGAAATTGAATTGGTTTTAGCATAACCAGTTCCTGATTTTAGAGAACGCTGTGGAATTGAAAGCTCGATGGATGCAGGTTCAGCTCGAATTGGTAGTAATAACTTGTTGAAATATTTTAAACACTTGATTATATATCAAATTGAACTTGAAAACTTGATTATATAATCAAATCAAAATGGAGTTCAATTTGTTATATAAAATATATTATAAACAAATAGTTTTAGTGATATAATTTGATTATATATTAATTATTTAAAATCTATAAAATATATTATAAGTATAATCAAGCTCGATAAATATTGCTTTGCAGCTATAGATTGAGGGTGTAAAAGATTTTGGACAACATTTTGTTCTTGGTCTCAGAAGCAGCGCTGCCATATTGGAGCCTTCTTCCCTTCAGCTCACTCTTCTAATTGAGATGATGAAAGCCATGATTGTTGACCTTTATTTCTACCCATCAACTTACTAAACAAAGTTTCATTTGTTACCCATCAAGTTCATTTCTATTGGGAATTTGTTAATATTGTTCGCTTGCTTATTATCCCTATATATGTTTATAATACCTTCCCCCCTATGGAGTGCTTTGGAAGATACCATGTCTGAAGAAGCTATTCAGCTATATACAAATGCATGTGCAATTTTTGAAGAGGATGGAAGAGAACAAATGACCTTTGATCTGTACGGTACTGCTGCCACTAGTGTTTGTATAAAACTACTTGAGAAGTAAGTTTTGTAAAATATTAATGGTGTGTAGAGTATGAAGTAAATCATATCTTCTTTGACTGTTTTATAATAACTTGAATGAATTTTTTTGCTCGTGTAATGTAGTTAGATCGTGTCTGTGCATATAGTTGAGTGTCTATTCATGCTTCTCCATTGATTAATTTTATTGTTGTATGTTTACATATCTACAGAGCCCAGCATAAGTCAAATATTACAGTTGAATCTAGAAAAGTGTAATATTACACGGATAGAGTTACATATTTCCTTAAATGAGTATCTGTGTTCCTGGAATCTACTCTACAAGAACCATAAATGCAAGGGCATGTATGCATATCTGTTTTTCCACCATATCCATATATGGCATTATCCTACTGAATATTCCTATTTCATTCTGTTAGTTTCATGTCTACAACCAATTCGGATGTTCAATTTGTTGCACGTGCTGTAGTATAGATATGGCTAAGCTGTGATAGCCAAATTGTAAATGTAATAGTAACGTGGTATTTATGTATCTATTTACACCTCAAAATTGGGGTGCATGAAGCTTGGTTACTATTTACTAAGTAGTTAAAACACATAGAAGTGGGCACTATATAAGAGAAACTCATACATTTTGAGAGTCGTTAATTGATCCACTAAAAATGTAACAGATTATATAAAAATGATTTTGTACGATCAGATTAAATTTGTAATGTTATAAATAAACTTTACATAAAATCTAATAGTTTAGAGCATGTTTATTAAAAAAAAAAAAAAAAAATTAGAGCATTGGTCCCATAATTTGTAAATATTTTCTCGTATGATGGACCTTAATTGTCCAATGCAAATAAGTAGCACATATATGTGTCATAACCAGGAACGTGTGCCTTACTACCAAGCATGTGGGACGGGCTAAGGATTGCTTACTTACCTGTAACAAGAGACGTCTGAGTTGAGAAATGAAGAAGAGAGGATTTGAGAATTTTCTTATGGTTTCTATAAACATCTGAAATATAAAGTGCTTAAGGAAATTAATATCAAACATAAAATTAACATAAGGTCCTAAGACTTCATGATGAAGAAACATAGCTAATGGGATTAACTCTAACTATCGGCTCTAGACCAAAATGATTTTATACGTTAAACAAATGTCTCTAACTATCTGCACATCAGATTTTCGATCCCTCTTTCTAGAGCGGGTTTCTTGTTCTCTGCAAAAGGACCGAGTTAAGAACTTCAGCGAAATGTGGATGTGAAATATCCTCCCCTGTTTTGGTTGCAGACAGAATGTCAGAAGTCCCACATCGCTAAACAATACACAATCTTGTCAGAATATATAACCTAGGCCACATGGAACGAGTGTCCCTTCGGGGACATCCGATAAAATTGGAACGATACAGAGAAGATTAGCATGGCCCCTGCGCAAGGATGACACGCACAAATCGAGAAATGGTCCAAATTTTTTTTCTCTCCCTTTTTCTGCTACTTCCAATTCCTGGTTTGTTCCTTCATCGGAGAACCCTTTTAAAAATCTCTAGGTATGTGTCTGGTTAAGATTGCTTGCATCAAATTTATTTCCTGCAGATGAGTATACATATGTTAAATCTAATTAAAACGAAGTAAGATTTTGAAAACCTTTTTATTCGGCAAGAATATAGGAAAAAGAATCCTTTCGAAGATGGAAGCGAGTACATATGTAAAAGTCATTTTCTGTGGTAAACTGTAGAATGCAAATACACAAGATTTTATAGTTGTTATGGATACTTGTGTGAGGAAGAAGGGATGTACCCTTTCATTTGGAGAATTCATGTTTTAGTGAGATGTTCTCTGCAATGCATAATTTTCACTTTGAAAGTTATAATTTTTCATCTCTGTGTCTCTTTGGTCCACTTCATTTAATTTGTAACGTTTATAAAAATTCCTATCAACTGTTAAAGATTTTTCCATTGTCAATTTGATGTTTCAAGGTAGTGAAGGTGGAACAAACAAAATATAAGGTATCCAGAAATTCTAGATTTTCAATAAAAATATGTAAAAATAGTTCCTACAATCATGAGCCCCAAAAGGGTGTATGATGCTTGCTTTGGTTTTGTTAGCTTCAAGCTCCTTGAGAAACTCTGCATGACCAACTTTGGTTTTGTTGGAAGATACCATGTCTGAAGAAGCTATTCAGCTATATACAGATGCATATACAATTCTTGAAGAGGATGGATGAGAACAAATGACCTTTGATCTGTTTCGTGCTGCCACTAGTGTTTATATAAAACTTGAGAAGTAAGTTTCAAGTTTTGTATAAAATTAAGATAATGTGCATTCCAATGGTGAGTAGAGTATGAAGTAAATCCTATCTTCTTTGACTTAAATGAAGTTTTTAACTAGTGTAATGTAATTAGATTGTGCTGTGCATGCAGTTGAGTGTCTATTAATACTTCTCCATTGATTAATTTTATTGCTGTATGTTTACATATCTGACACAGCCAGCATAAGTCAAATAGTATAGAGTTGAATCTAGAAAAGTGTAATATTACACGGATAGAGTTACATATTTCCTTAAATCAGTATATGTGTTCCTGGAATCTACTCTACAAAGAACCATAAATGCAAGGCCATGTATGTGTATCTGTTTTTTTTCCACCATATCCATATATGGCATTATCCTACTGAATATTCCTATTTTCAGATGTTCAACTTGTTGCATGTGATGTTAGTATAGATGTGGTTTAGCTGTGATAGTCAAATTGAAATGGGATGGAAAATTAATTGAATAATTTAATGCCTGATAGTTAGGGTCTGGAAATCAGATGAATTGTAGGTTCATAGCATGGAAGGCTTCCAATTCCAATGATTTTCAAGCAATGACATAATGAGAGGACCATATTGGTGATTGTTTAGGTGCCGTGAATAGCTATTACTTATGATAAACCAGAAAGAAGAAAGAACGACAATGCTGTAAAATGCATATTTCTCATTGATAGAATGAAGCAGATACAAAAAGCTATATAACAGCCAAGAAAAGAGAAAAATATCAGAAAGCAAAGACGGCACCCTGCTAACAGAATGCAGACGTGCCTAACAGAAAAAGGAATACATCACTAATCAGTTATAACAAATAACAGTAACAAATAATAGCACAAAATAATGAAAAGTACACATATATTCTAGTAATAGCTCTGGTAAATTTAGAATTGTAAGGTAGAAGGCCTTTATGGAAGATTCAGGAAAGAACAATAAGTTTTAAACAAAAAAAATATAGTGATGTGTAGCCAAGAAAGCAATTCTTCAATAAATGGAAAAAGATAAGGCAGGAGTCTTGAAGGTGATTCCCCAGAAATTACATGGCATGGTACAAATAAAACTAGATGTGTGACTTCTCAAACTCTTCATTATACAGATCACTGCTTGAAAGATGACTTTTTGGACTGTATTCTTAACCCTGTGAGCATTAAGGCATTTTTGTCATAGTAAACACAAAGTAATTATGAAGCTCAAGATTTTTCACAGGACAGACTCCCCATGGTTTCAGCTGAACAGGGAACCGCCTTTCTTTTATGAATATACACCCAACTGAAATTACTGGCCAATATCTAATCCAAGAAATCCACTGAATACCATGAAAAAGAAAATTAAGAAAACTAAATTTTTTCTTAACTGCACCAGGCACATCTGACACTAAAACACACTAATGGCCTAATGGGGCCTATAATTAGTTTATCAAGCAGTTGAAATGTTGTCTTGTGTCAAAACTATAACATAACACTTTTTTGCTCCTCCACAAAACTTATGTTTTGTTAATCCTCTTACATCTTCTTCTTCTCTTTTAAACATTGATCTGTAGCTGTTTCTTTATGCATTTATTTGTTTGCCATTTTTGGAGAGCATTGGGTGTGCCCTAGGTCCTTGGACCAGTTTTTGTTGACTAGCATTTCTGGTTTTGATAAAAACAAAGAAGCCAAACTTTTGTGGCAATGTGCAATTTCTACAACACTTTGGTGCCTTTTTGACTAGAGTATAATCCATGCATCTTTTAAGGAGATTTCTTTGAATGAGTAATATATATATATATATATATATATATATATTTGGGGAGGGTTCTTTTGACTCAAGAGTAAGACTTTTAAGTTTTACTTCTCATCTCAGCCGTTGATGGACGGAAATCAATGGTTGTTATTTATAGTGTAATTAATAATTAGTTAATTAATATAACTTTCAAAACTATAACCGTTGGATAGATGGAAATCAACGGCTAAGATGAGGAGTAAGACTTATAAGTCTTACTCTGGAGTCAAATATATATATATATATATATATATATATATATATAGGGGGTTTTATAATTCTCATTTAACATGAGAATTGAGATTCTTCCTACACACCCTTCGATTTCCGTGCTGACGTGCGTCCTACACATAATTTTTTTCTAACATATGGGTCTCACATATTTTTTATTTTTACAACATGAGATTTCAATTCTTATGTTATATGAGAATTATGAAACCTATATATATATATATATATATATATATATATATATATATATATATAGAGAGAGAGAGAGAGAGAGAGAGAGAATAATATAATGACTTAGTTGACATGCATGGCGGGAAAGGAAAGAGCAACAAAAAAGAAAGAAAACCCTTCCTCTTAGTTACCCTCATTCATTCATTGACACCCAACCTATGTTCACAAATAATAAAACCCAAGAAACCTCTATTTCTTTCTTTCTAAAGCAAGAAACTCAACTACACAAACCAAACCCCTCACTCTCTCTTTATTCTCTCTCTGATGGAAAACAACAATTCCCCTCGCTCCCTTCTCCTCCTGATCTTCCTCACAATGCTCACAATCACCAATGCCGCCACCACCATCGATCTCAACTCCACCGCCTCCCCATTGCAGCCGTTCGGAGACACCTCTATTGGGAACTGCATGGAGCTCATGGTGGATTTCTACGCTCTGTTTATGTTTTTCATTTTTAAAGATCTGTTCTTTGGAACTATTAACAGTTCTTCATCGTGGCATGAGTATTGCAATATTTTCTGTTGGGCTTCTGCAAAAGCCCTGTTTTGTATATTCGCCAATGATGTGTTGGGGTAGATCTAGATCTTTATTAAGTTCCGCTATTATGCATATATACACTCATTTTGTATATACCATTGAATAATAGCCATGCAAGTAATTGGTATTTGGAGTTTGGACAGTTTTACTTGCTTCCACTCTTTTTTCTTTCTTTCTTTCTTTGTAATATTGAACAAATAATGTGTACAGACAAAAAAAAAATTCTATTTTTTCTCTCTAAATTTTCCTCCATATTAATTGTTTCTTTCTGAGATTCTTGCATGGTAATAATCTGTTGGTAATAAATGCTGGGTTCAGCTGGAATTTGAAGTGTGGTAATAATACCTTGTTCCAATATTTTTAGAAGACTTGATTACATAACCGAACCCAGCTTGAATTTTTTGTGTTCAACGGTGATAGGTTTTGATTTTATTTTTTTAATACAAAGGTTTTGATTTTAGTTCAAACATAAAATTAACAGAAGGTCTTAAGATTTTATGATGAAGTAACACAGCTAATGGACTTAACTCTAAGTATATGCTCTAGCCCAAAACATTTTTATATGTTAAAGAAATGTTTCTATCTCTGGACACCTGATTAAACCGAGTTATGAGCCAAATGTGGATGTGTGATATCCTCCGTTGTTTTGGTTTCAGAACTAATGGACTGAATGTCAGAAGTCCCGGGTAGCTATGGCATTATCCTATTGAATATTACTAGTAGTACACCCTAGATAAACTGTGTTTGTGTAATTGTAATATTATTGAAAACAGAGCTATAGGATCAACTTATGAGTAATAATTTAAATGTGTACTGTTTTCTCTGTCTCATTACTAAATTCCTAGTTTTTCAAATATGATTGTGAAATAAGTATAACCTTAAAATGTACTTACTCAGTGAGTTAAGGAAATCTATGCCAAGCTCAATAAGATCACATTTTGAAATATTGTTATCAAGCTAGTTTTGGACTAAGTCTAAACACTTGGAAGCTTAGATGAAAGTTGAAGAAGGCAATGAATGGGAATCTTGTAATGTTTTAATTTTGGTAACTCAGAAGTATTTTATTTGAAACTCTTCCTATGTTGTGCTTTCTTTGTTGCGAGATTTTACATAGCTGATCTCAAGCATGGATAAAAGAGGAGAGTTGTTGCAAAAACATTATATTCATTGCATAAATCGTATGTGTAAAATTTCTGTTAGTTTTTAAGATTGACAGTTCTCTGTAATTTGTCTTTTGCTCCATTGGATTAATTATTCAAACTGATGGATATAAACGCTTGTGGTGTCTCTATGATTGATGCTTTTCTCTTTGGTGACCAGAATTGGATTGGTTTTAGCATAACCAGTTCCAAAAGAACCCTGATTAAGCTTTTCTCGTTGAGATGCTGTTAGTGCAAGGGAAAAATTGAAAGCTCTACAGATGCAGGATCAGCTCGAATAAGAAGTGTAGTAATAACTTGTTGCACTATTTTAAACACTTGATTACATAATCATACCGAGCTTGAATATTTGGTGTTCAAGATCGATACGTTTAATTTGAGTTCAATTAGTTATGTAGAATATTTTACAAGCATAAACAAATGGTTTAAGTTACATAATTTGATTTTAAAACTTAGAAGATATATAGTTACGTTAAAATCTTGGAATGGGGAGTTTTGCCGCCTTTGTATTTTTACTCGGCTTCAATCCAATTAACATAGAATATATATATATATATATATATATATATATATATATATATATATATATATATATAGGGTAAAGTGTGTCATTTTAAAGAATATAAAGTTGTGTCATTTTAAGAGAGAGAAAGAGATAGATAAAATGTTATAAAAAAAAAAAAAAATACTCATACCAAATTTTTCCTTTTTTTGAATTATTTTTTAAGTTAAAATTTTAATTTATTTTCTTGTAAAGTATAAATATGTTATTCTTATTTTTTTCATTTAATTGCGAAATTTAGATTATTTTGTATCAATTATATTTGAATTTTCCATTATTTTAAACGTTTTTTTGTTTAATCTATAATTTTCTCTTTTAAATTTTAATTGTGTTTTAGTGAGAAATTTATTGATTAATAAATGACAGTTTATGGGGTGTTGTTACGTCTGATTCTTTATCAGTCTTTTAAGATTTCTTTCACGGTATGATTTATGACATTTACAGAGAATTTTAAGTTACCATTTTATTATATATTACTTACAGTTGCTGATTGTCAAAAAAAAAAAAAATTGATTCTTTAATCAGTCTTTTAATATTCTTATGGATGTTGATTTTGGGCTTTTATAAAAATTAAATGATATTTATTTGGCTTAATAGACTTAACCAATTTTAATACATCAAGAAGTGGTAGAATTAAAATTTTGAATTAAAATTTCGAATTTAGAAACTTATTAAATAGGAAACATTTTAGAGTGGTTTCATTATTATTATAGTTTTTCTTGAATGTAGCGAAATTAATAGACTCAATTTCCAAGGCAGAAAGTTGTGTCATTTTTTTTGGTGAAAAGTGTCATTTTATATTTGTAATAAATGATGACCTATTTTCCCACACATCAAGTTCAAATTTCAAAATTCAAATCTGAAAAGTGAAATATTTTGTAATGAATGCTGAAATCTTTTCCTACTTTTCAAATAAAAATTCAGATTTGCAACGTTAATAAATGTGGAAAAAATTAGAGTGGTCTGTAGTAGGAATATGGATATTGGAGGAGAGAGCAATAGTCAGCAACTTGCCAAATAATGATTTTCCTTTAGTATAGATATAGAAGATACTAGTTATTTACCCGCGCGCTGCACGGAGGGAAAATAATTCAGTCGGTTGTCGATCGAATCTTGTCGCATCCTTCTAAATGAATTGACGTTTAATAAAAATTATTAACATATATAACTATAGGTACGAGAATTGTTATCACATAAATAATCAGCCAAAATATTACACATATATAAGATGTTCAACAAAATATGAAATGACTACTTAAAAATTATCAGTTTCAATTATGTAGTATAACAAAACATTAAAAATCAGAAAATTTTGTTGGACAAAATAACTCACTTTGGTTGGTCATCACTCCAATATTTTTGACAGTTATTACAAAACAATCTAATAGAGGCATTTCTTACAGGATTTGTACCACCAATTAAATTTACTCCCAATTGCTTTGATGGTCCGTAAGCAACGCACCTCATAATTTGAAAAAAGAAAAAAAATACAAATAACATTAACGACATTTAAAACTATATAAAAATAATTGAAAAATATAGCATAACTTTATCCCAATCATAACTAAAAAAATCAGAAGGACATGCACAAAATTAAAAAAAAAATAAAAAGATTTTTTCATTATAAATGCATTCAAGTTTGTGAACTGCAAAAAAGAAATCAAATCAACTACACTAACCTTTGAAATACTTCTTTATAGACAATGTTATAGGTGCTATTTACAACACAACCATTATCATCAAATATAAGAATCTTCAATTCTTGTTTGCTCTTTACTCTTGATAGCGCCACATATAATTGTCAATGAGTAAAAACAGGTCTAGGAAGATAAATTCCAACATGTGAAAGCGATTGTCCTCGACTCTTGTCGATAGTCATTGCAAATGAAACCACCAAGGGAAATTTTCTTCTTTGGAAATTTATAGGAAACATATGAGAAGATGGGCTGACAGTGAGCCTAGGGATTAAGACAGTTTCTCCTATATTGCTTCCTGTAAGAACAGTTGTCTCAACAACATGGTTGCCTAATCTAGAAATAAGCAGTCCTCTGCCGTTACATAACCCCTTTGATTGATCAATGTTTCTCAAAAGCATAACCGGCACATTAACCTTTAAAGTTAATTTATGATCAGGAAATCCGGAACATGAGGAGGTATTTAACATCTCAGGAGAGAATTCAACATCCTCTAGCTCAGAATTTCCATCTTGCTTCAAAACACTATCTGAACTCAAATATGTTCGTTCTTCACCCGGAATAAAACTCATAAGCCGCTCGTTTAATATAGCAACTTCTGCCAATTTAGGAGTCAAAATGGCACGTTCTTTGAAAAAAGCAAGATCAAAAATATGATTCAACATATTCGGATATAGAAAATCAACCAAATCTGAAAGTGGATCTTCCGATTCTTTGATCAATAGTGCATCTGGAATTGTTATAATAGATTCCCCGTCCACATCATCTCCAAGATCACCATCTCCTATTTTAAGAAGCCATTTAGAGAATTCTTTTATTTCCATCAAATTTTGATTACTATTTCCTGACGTTAGACGCATGTTTTTTGTCAGAGTCAATAGATTACAATGCGGCCAAAGATGAGACGAATTAATAGTGGCATGAACTATATCCTGTCTGCTACATGAGGAATCACAGGTAAAATCTGCCGGAAATCACCTCCTAAAACAACAACTTTTCCACCAAATGGATTATCACAGAAACTTAGATTAGAAAATCTAAGAACATCTCTAAGTGTTCTATTAAGAGCCTCAAAGCAAAATCTGTGTACCATTAGGGTCTCATCCCAAATAATTAAGCTTGTTTTCGACAACAACTCAGAAATAGTAGAATTTTGGCTTATGTTACACGTTGAATCTTCATTGATCTGAATAGGAATACGAAATCTAGAATGTGCGGTATGTCCTCCAGGCAACAGAAGAGAAGCAATTCCACTCGAAGCAACATTTAGTACAATTTTTCCATTTGATCTAACAGATGCAGACAAAGTATTCCAAATAAATGTTTTTCTTGTGCCTCCAAACCCATAAAGAAAGAAAACCCCCCTGTGCCTCGGGAAACCGCTGAAATAATCTTCTCGTAGACATCTTTCTGCTCATTAGTTAGGGAATGTAATAATCTCTTATGTTCTTCTATAAAAAATAACCTGTCATACGATAACTCATCAAGCACCAATCTATTTTGTATATCCAGCAATGATTCCATCATTATGCGAGGCATTGATGGGTAATCTGATAGAGATCTACCATTGCTCTGCAGTACTTTGTCTATTTCAGCAAGTGTAGAATTTATTATACAATCTTCCGGAAGAGATGCATCTAAACAAAGAATAAAATAGAATACGAAGAAATTGAATTATTAACAAAAAAAAAATAAAAAATAAATATTAACTTCAAGATGTGTTAGAATATATATGAAATTCAAAATGACTTATTCTACTAACAGAGTTTTTATAATGAATTAAAAAAAGAGGAGGTTAATATTTTTGAATTTAAGAAAGTATAATTAATTTTTAAAATGACAAATAAAACTCTCTCACTATTGAGATCCGAGAAACAACAATGATATACTATAAGGAGCCTAAAAAAATGTTAAATTTTTTTATAATAAATTTAATTCAATGTGAAGTAACAGATTTAAACAGTAACATCAATAATAAAAAATAATGTTTTCTTTACAAAGGTTACAATATTTTTAAGATTAACATTTATTTCAACTTAAAGTAACAACTTATTTTCAGTATCAACAATAATAAATGAAAATGTTTTAAATTTTTAATAAAAAAAAGGTGAAATAATTTATAAAATTTTAATTTTTTTGAACTTAAAGCAAACAGATAATAATGTTGGACTTTATACATACAGTAACATGAAAGTATATGTCATTCTTGAAGTAATCAACATGAAAAACGTATCTAACATATTGAAATTATCGACATATGTCTTGTTGCAGTAAAACACTGGTCTTTAGAAATAATGCATGAAAATTGTTATAAGCACATACCTGAACATCTGATATTTTTCCTATGTAGATATAAGATATCGTCATAGAGGAATTTTCAAGACTTTTCCCAAACAAATTCAGGTCTAGTCATTGAATTGCTAAATAAAAGAAGAACAAACAGATTACGAAGATAAGTAGCTGACCCCCGTGAACTTGCCTCTTTAATAGCATCGATATACTCTCTGTCATCATTCAAAAGACCCAGAAAATAGCATGCATCCTTAAACGAAGGAAAAAGCACACCATTAATTGTTCTCAAATCATAATAGCTTGTACAACCTTTCTGAGAAGTAAGAAGCATCTGAAGATTTGAATCTTCTCCATTATTAGCTGAGAAACGATTTATTCTACCGATTGAAAATCTTTTTTTTTTCTAGGGTGCCATTCTTGGGTATCTTCTTTCTAAACAAAATGGGTTGGATACTCGGCATAAGTTAGATGCCTTCCTTCTGGATATTTTTTGTTTGCTTCCATCCAAGCCTCAAAAATCGACATCCTGGACTCACCTCTTGTCTTCACATCAAATATTGATGCATTATCCCGGAAAACAACATTCTTTGCATTAGGTAAGTGAAATGACAATATTTGAACAGGAGAATATCTAAAATGAATATCAAAGCCAAAAATTCTCCAAGTAGCCTCGCAAAAAAAAGGGTCCAATAACAGGAGGCACCCATTGCTTGCAGGCACCCATTGCTTTGGATTGCAAGGGTAATACGACCCACTTCGAGGGTGGGAAAAACCTCCTTGAAAAAAGATTAACAAAGGAAAAGAATACTTGTTGATTGATAACCTTTCCATCAAAAGCCAGTAGGCTTTTATACAACCGTAAGGTAAAGAAAATGCAAGAAACAACTGAATTGGAAAAGCGAATAACAGAAAGTGCTACACGCACTTTCAGCAACAGAAATGTAAAACAGAAGAAACAATACGGATGACTCATCCATTTCTTCTAACAACTTCCTACACATGCAGCTAATTAATCAAGTGCAACAGCTCCCATGCTATCCCAAATGGTAATCACTCATCCATTTGGGCTGGCTCTTGTGACGTTTGGCCCATCTGGTCTTGGGTGTGACCTGTGGGTCCAGTTGGTACTCTCCCTCTTGGTCTATTGCCTCATTATCTTGCAGGCTCGTATCATCCCTTTCCCCATCAGAAAATACATTGCCCTCAATGTGGAAGGAAGGATAAGAGGCTTGTATATCCGAAAGCAACTCCCAAGTGGCATCTTCTGCGTATAAGCCTTGCCATTGGACTAAGACTTTAGTTTGCGAAGGGTCAGATCCTGCTTGAGAATTCAGTATTGCCAACGGCTGCAACAGGGGTTGGTGACCCACGGCATCAGCAGGAAGTGGCAGAGGCTGATTCGGTTGAGGAGAATCAGCAGCAAAAAAAGGTTTGAGCAAGGAAGAATGAAAAACCGGATGTATTTTTGAGCCTGTAGGAAGTTGTAATTCAAAGGCCACTGGGTTAACACATCGCACAATTTTGTATGGACCGTAGAACCGTTTGGCCATTTTCTTGGACAAGGAACCCGTAACTGAAGTTTGACGGTATGGTCGTAGTCGGACCATCACCCAATCCCCTTCCTGGAAGACATGTTGGCGGCGGTGTTGATCAGCTGAACGCTTCATGTGCTCTTGAGTTTTTAAGAGACGCTTGCGAAGACGGAGCAAAAGAGATTCCCTGGTGCTGAGGTCAAAATCAACTGCAGCGACGGAGCTAGTGCCAAGAACATAAGCAGGGATGCTCGGAGGAACCTTCCCAAAAAAAATTTGAAATGGTGTCAATCCTGTGGAAGAATGGATGGATGTATTATAACATCATTCCGCCCAATGAAGGAACTTGCCCCATAGTTGTGGTTGCTCGTGCACGAAGGAACGAAGGTATTGTTGGAGGGTTCTATTGACCACCTCAGTCTGGCCATCACTCTGAGGGTGGTAGGCGGTAGACATGCGAAGCTTAGTACCGCTGAGTTTGAAGAGCTCTTGCCAAAAATGGCTGAGAAAGATGGGGTCGCGGTCGGAGATCATGCTTTTGGGCATACCGTGCAAGCTGCAAATCATTTGAGCAAACAAATCAGCCACCTTAGAAGCAGTGAAATGGGTAGGCAACTTTCCAAAGTGCGCAGCTTTGGAGAAGCGATCCACAACAACAAGAATGACGGTGTAATTTTGGAAAGAAGGAAGCCCAGTTATGAAGTCTAGCGAAATATCTTCCCACACTTGTGTTGGCGGTTCTATCGGTTGCAGAAGACCGATAGGAGCTTGGTGAGACGATTTCATTTGTTGACAAATCAAACATTGTTGAACAAAGACAGCCACATCTTGTTTCATTCCTTTCCAGTAGAAATTTTCACGAAGCCTGCCAAATGTCTTACTAGTGCCAAAATGACCGGCCAATGGGGAAGCATGGAACTCCAGTAATAGAGTTTGTTTGAGGGCTGAAGCTGTAGGAATCAAGATCTTATCTTTGAATAGAAGTACTCCTTGCACAGCTCGGATACTCGGGTGCGAAGAAGGGTTCTCCTCCAAGTCTTGCAGCAGCTTTTGCACCTCAGGATCAGTGTTGTATGTATCCTTGAGTTTAGAAATGAATTCATACTGTGGGACAGAAAGGACCAGTAACGATGCACTGGGGTGTGCAACCCGTGATAAGGCATCAGCCACTTGGTTGGAAGCTCCCGTTTTGTATGCGATAGTATAATCATAACCCAGAAGTTTGGACAAATAGTATTGCTGCTCAGGAGTTTGAATGACCTGTGTCATGAGCTCCCGAATACTGCGCTGGTCTGTATGGATTACGAAACGGCGGCCCAGGAGGTATGGTCTCCATTTACGTACAGCCTCCGTGATGGCATGTAACTCCCGGACATAAGTGGAGGCTTGCAATAAGCGACCGGAAAATTTCTTGCTGAAGAAACACACAGGATGGCCCCTTTGTAACAGTACCGCTCCCATTCCCACCCCAGAAGCATCAGTTTCTAGCACAAATTCGGAATCAAAGTTGGGAAGGAGCAGAACAGGAGCCTGAGTCATCGCGCTCTTTAGTTGCTCGAAGGCAGTGCGAGCCTGATCAGGCCACGTGAAAGAATCGCGTTTCAGCATATCCGTCAGGGGGGCAGCGATTGCAGCGTACCCTTGGACGGATTTTTGGTAAAAGCCTGTCAAGCCCAGGAAGCCGCGGAGTTGCTTAAGAGTTATGGGCAATGGCCAGTCGACCATGGCACAGATCTTCTCTGGGTCAGGGCCAACACCCCCCTTGGAGATGATATGGCCCAGATAAGCGATGGACTCCTGGGCAAAAGAGCACTTGGAACCTTTTAGAATGAATTGATGCTGCAATAAGCAGGCAAAAGTCTGACGGAGATGGTGTAGATGTTCCTCCTCAGTTTTGCTGTAAACTAAAATGTCGTCAAAAAAAACAATAATAAATTGACGAAGATGAGGTTGAAACAACCGATTCATAGTCGCTTGAAATGTCGCCGGAGCGTCGCAAAGTCCAAACGGCATGACTAAAAATTCGTAGTGGCCGTCGTGAGTCCGGAAAGCCGTTTTGGCCACATCGGAGGGATGCATGCGGATCTGGTGATAACCAGAACGCAGGTCGAGTTTGGAGAACCACTGGGCACCGTGCGATTCGTCAAGGAGCTCGTCGATCGTTGGAATTGGGAAACGATCCTTGCTTGTGATAGCGTTGAGTGCGCGGTAGTCCACACAGAAGCGCCAGGACCCATCTTTCTTACGAACCAGAAGAACGGGAGAAGAGAAGGAGCTCGTGCTACTACGAATCAGTCCGGCGGTGAGCATTTCGCTAACTTGTTTCTCGATCTCGCGTTTCTGAAAGAAGGGGTAACGGTACGGTCGAACATTGACCGGGGCCGCACCATCAAGGAGGGGGATCTGGTGGTGCACGTCACGTGGAGGAGGAAACGCTCCTGGGTTTGCAAACAAAGGCTCAAACTCGTGCAACAAGGAAAGAAGCCATGGAGGTACGGTTTGGGCAGGAGGCGGTGGGATGGAATGAGGAAGCACTTCCAGTTGGAATAATTCCACAATAGAGTGAGTGGAATGCAATCTCCTTAACTGGGCCAAGGATATTTCGTGAGGCCCAACAGAATTGGCCCCAGTAAGCTGAACTATTTCCCCATTTCTTACAAATTTCATTGTAAGTTCTCCATAGTCAGTGAGGATGGGCCCTAGAGTTTTCAACCACTGGACCCCAAGAACCAGATCCGTTCCACTGATTGGCAAAACTAAGAGATCCACTTCAAATTGATGAGGCCCAAAATGGAGAGGAACAGCCTTGCAGACCAAAGAACACTCTAATTCCTCACCATTGCCCACAACCATTGGAAAACCTTGGGTTGGCTGAGTATGTAAGCCCAAAAATTTAGTGATCCGGTCTTGGATGAAGTTGTGGGTACTCCCACTATCAACCAAAATTGAGAGCTCATGCTTCCCAATGCGGCCTTTTACTCGCAAAGTGCGTGGGGCCGTTTGGCCCACGAGGGCACTAAAGCTAATCTGGCCCACTAGGGTAGTTTGTTCATCAGCGGCTGTTGGTGTGGGATCCGGCGGCTGTAAAGGAGGAGTGAGGTCAGAAGATAAGTAATCATCTTCAAACTCTGGATCCGCAATAAGCATCATAAAGAGACGTTTGCACTTGTGACCTGGGCGGTACTTCTCATCACAGTTGTAACAGAGGCCTTTTTCCCGACGGACAGCTGCTTCTTCCGGAGACAGTCGTTTCATCATGGGCCGACCTTGCGGTGCGGAATCCCCCTTGGAAGAGCCAGGGTGAGTAGGAACACTGGATGAGCCAGAAGGAAGAGCAGGCGGAGATCGGAAATTAGTAACAAGAGAGTTGCCAGAGGAAATAGTTTTCTTGCCGTCGTTGACTTTCTCCTCTTGAAGTCGAGCGAGCCCAATGGCTTGCGTGAGAGAAGTAGGTTGTAGAGCCTGCACTTCGCGTCGGATGTCAGCTCGGAGTCCGGAAACGAAGCAACTTAACAGAAAAGGGGGGGGGAAGCCCCACAATCCGGTTAGCCAGGGATTCGAACTGGGTCTGATAGGCACGAACAGTGGTGGATTGACAGAGCTTAAACAGCGCCCCCCTAGGGTCTTCGTACTGAGACGGGGCAAAGCGCAGGTCCAAGGCTTGGATGAATTGAGCCCAGGAATTCAGCTGTCCGTTCGAATGCATCCATTGGAACCACCCCAAAGCCTCCCCTTCCATATAAAAAAAGGCGATGCGCAAGCGCTGATCTTCAGGTGTGCGATGAAACTCGAAAAATTGAGATATCTTGAAAGACCATCCCAAAGGATCGGAACCGTCAAAACGCGGCACGTCCAGTTTCATTGTCGTGCGAAGGCCAGGACCTGCAGCGCCAAGATCCTGATGCAGAGGAGGGGGTCGATTTTCCAACACCACCATACGATGCGTCATGTTCTGAAGATCGTTTTGAAGGACGAGGTGGGCGTCGAGCAAACGAGAGAGTGTGATTTCCAAATTCTCGGTGGAAGGAACGGTTCTGGCCATGATCTCTCAATGAAAGCACCAAATAATACGACCCACTTCGAGGGTGGGAAAAACCTCCTTGAAAAAAGATTAACAAAGGAAAAGAATACTTGTTGATTGATAACCTTTCCATCAAAAGCCAGTAGGCTTTTATACAACCGTAAGGTAAAGAAAATGCAAGAAACAACTGAATTGGAAAAGCGAATAACAGAAAGTGCTACACGCACTTTCAGCAACAGAAATGTAAAACAGAAGAGACAATACGGATGACTCATCCATTTCTTCTAACAACTTCCTACACGTGCAGCTAATTAATCAAGTGCAACAGCTCCCATGCTATCCCAAATGGTAATCACTCATCCATTTGGGCTGGCTCTTGTGACGTTTGGCCCATCTGGTCTTGGGTGTGACCTGTGGGTCCAGTTGGTACTCTCCCTCTTGGTCTATTGCCTCATTATCTTGCAGGCTCGTATCAAAGGGGACAAGATCATTGCTTGCCGGAGAGCGTGGCCTGGACATGGAGGGGCAATAAGAGGGTCCAATATTTTATGTGGCTGTCATCCAATAATCTCCTTCTTACAAATCAAAGAAGAGTGCAGAGGCATTTAACTGCCAACGGCTTATGTGAGAGGTGCGAGGAAGGGGACGAAGATACTATGCACGTGTTAAGGGATTGCAAGGGGAGTAAAGTGCTCTGGTCCACCTTTGGAGTGGAAAGTTGCAGCCCGACTTTTTCCACCTACCCGCTTCTGATTGGTTTAAGAAGAACTTGAGCAGTACGTTTGTTATTCATAGCTATGTCTGGGTTCTCTATTCGGTATTACTTGCTGGTTTATTTGGAGAGCCAGGAATAGCCTCATTTTTGAACAGAAAATCATCTCCTATCAATCAACCATAAGAAAGGCCAAAGCTTTTGTTTCCCAAACCTGTGAGGCGAATAAAGTCTTGTGTGGCATAGGCTGATCTCACGTGACAGAGTGCAAACTTTCATTTCATGGAAGTTTCCCCATGCGGATTGGTGCAAGCTGAATGTTGACGGGTCCAGCTGTGATGACGGAAAAAGATTTAGCTGCGGCGGTATCATTCGAGATTCAACGTTTTGCAGGAACCTTGGCTCAGGTTCATCCACCAGAGCGAAGTTGTGGGGCTTTCTTTGTGGAATAACTCTAGCATGGGACTTGGGCATTAAGAAGATATGGATCGAAGGGGATTCCCAGGTAGCAGTGAAGCTTATTAGAAGAGGGTGCGAAAATTCTCATCCTTTGGCCTCACTGGTAAGCACGATCACAGGCCTCATCAGTAGGCATTGGGAGACCAAGGTAACTCACACCTATAGATAGGGGAATATGGTAGCTGGCATGGGGTATTTGTTTGCGGATTGGGAGCTTCATGTCTTCCACGAAAGTCCTGCTGAATGTAATTTGTTGATTAACAGGGACATGATGGGTGTTGCCAGCCCAAGGCTCTGTCTTGTTTTGTAATTTCAATTCCACGTTTACAAAAAAAAAAAAAAAACAATTACTCATGCAAAAAAAATAAGTATATTAATAAATATCATTAATAGATTTAACCAATTTCAATGCATCAAGAACTTGTAGAATTATAAATTTGAATTAAAATTTTGAATTTAGAAACTTATTAAATAGGAAACATTTTAGAGTGGTTTCATTGTTATTATAGTTTTTCTTGAATGTAGTGAAATTAATAGACTCAATTTCCAAGGCAGAAAGTAGTGTCATTTTATATTTGTAATAAATGATGACCTATTTTCCCACACATCAAGTTCAAATTTCAAAATTCAAATATGAGAAGTGAAATATTTTGTAATGAATGCTGAACTTTTTTCCCACTTATCAAATAAAAATTCAAATTTGCAATGTTTCTAAAAGTGGAAAAAACTAAAGTGGTCTGTGGCCCCACTATTTTGTAGGATCGATTTCTATATTAGGAGCAAAACAAATGAATAACTCACTGATAAAGGAGCTGAAAACTCTATTTCTATTATCTATTTTTCAGGTTTTATTTGATATGAAATACAAAGGACCTATTTATAGGCCAAAATACAAAAGCTTAGAAACTCCAAACAACACAACTCTTCATAATTAAAGAGCCAAAAGACATAACTCTTCATAACTAAAAAGACACAACTCTTCATAACTAAAAAGACACAACTATTCACAAAAAAAAAAACACTTCACATTTCTATTTCCTATTTTCTATTTTTATCTCATTAAAATTTAACCCAACAAAACTCCCCCTTAAATTTTAATTCTTCTTTTTTGAATTTTCCACCGGTTGATGTTTTTTGCGCTGCTTCCATGTTGCATTCCTTTCTTCAAATTTTTTTTTGTCCGGCGGTTCCTTCATTGGTGGAAGATAGACAGTCTTGAATTTTTCTCCGTCGACCTCATCCTCCGATATACTTCCACATCCATTCTTACATGTATGATCATCACACAAGTCATCATACTGATCAGTATATGTATCACTATAACATCCCATTAGTTTTACAACATTTATGCCATTTTTAATACTTTCAGATTCAACATGTGCTACATTAATAGCACGTTAGGCCTCATGAACCACAGTAACCCATCACTCATTGAGGACCGTTGATTCCCATCATCAAGCAAATAACTCAACGCATCATTTTCTGATTCCGCCCCACGATCTTCTTCTGGTTTACGCTTGAGCCAAAATGATTCCGCCATAAAAGTAACTCTAGGCTCCTCATCGCCGGGTTCCCTATCCATAATCACACCTTCCATTTTTCCGCTCTCAGTTTCTTCATCGTCGGGTTCTTCTTCAACAAGTCTAGCTTCCACACGCCTCATCGATAGAATCTCAGACCACCGTCCTCCAGGGAAATGTTCTCTTTTCGGTGGTGTCGACATCTTCCACTTCCACCATAAATTAAATGCAGTCTCCGACTTCTGACTTCCAACCCGAACCGCGCCTATGCTAGTCTCTGACATCAACCTCATCTTGCCGAGGTCGAGCTCTTCTCCAAAACATGAACTCAGTGATTTAGTCGGGATCTCCCCCATCATGGTTATCAACACAGAACTCGGATTCGCGGTCTCCTCCATGCCGGTCTCCATCAAGCACCTCGGCTTCTCAATCTCCTTTCCGATTTTCGACTCTGTCTCCAGACACTCAGGTTCCGCAAAGTCTTCTACCTCGACAATGGACTCGTCGTTCCCGTCCTTCTCCGCTTCTATCTCGGCTCCTTCATTTTCGGCTCCTTCGTTCTCCTCATCTTCTATCTCGGCTCCTTCGTTCTCCTCATCTTCTATCTCGGCTCCTTCGTTCTCCTCCTCTTCTATCTCGGCTCCCTTGTTCTCCTCCTCTTCTATCTCGGCTCCCTTGTTTATCCGCATCATTCTCCTCATCTTCATCATCATCATTGAAGATTTCATCTTCTTCATTAATCAGATCAAAACATCCAGGCAAGTATTTTGTTATGAAGGCCATTAGAAAATCCTTCCACATATTATTAAAGTCGCGACAGTTCCATGTACGGAACCATTTGATTGCGCTTCCTCTGAGTCTTCTCATGGCTACCTGCCATTTGTCCTCCATCCATTTTTTTTCTTTCTGAAAGAATTCCTTCAAACAGAGAAGCCAATCTAATGCTTCATCCTTATCTCCATGGAAGAGTGGCACCTCCAACTCGTTCTTTTTCTCCATAGCTCCGGTACCAATTTGTATGATCGATTTCTATATTAGGAGCAAAATAAATGAATAACTCACTGATAAAGGAGCTGAAAACTCTATTTCTATTATCTCTTTTTCAGGTTTTGTTTGATATGAAATACAAAGGACCTATTTATAGGCCAAAATACAAAAGCTTAAAAACTCCAAACAACACAACTCTTCATAACTAAAGAGGCAAACAACATAACTCTTCATAACTAAAAAGACACAACTCTTCACCAAAAAAAAACACTTCACATTTCTATTTCTTATTTTCTATTTTTATCTCATTAAAATTTAACCCAACTTATTTTATCTCTATTGCATAGGATAATTATCATCATAATAAAACCCAAGAAATCCTCCACCTTGTTCATTTTTTTTTTTCTAAAGCAAGAAACTCAAACACAACCCCCCTGTGTGTGTGTGATGGAAAACATCAATTCGACTCGCTTCCTTCTCCTTCTCCTCTTCTCCCTCACAATGCTCACAATCACCGCCACCGCCAACCCAGCACCACCACCAATGCCACCAGCAACAACGCAACAACTGATGAATAGCATAATCGATGGTGCGCCGCTGAATAACAAAGCTATCCTCCCCTCTCCCTCTTCCTCGACGACGCCGTTCATGCCTCATGGCCGAGACACTGTGGGGTGGATCACTTCCAACGGCAACTGCACTTGCCTCAAGGTGGCTCTCTTCATCTTCTTCATATGTTTCACTTTTCAAGATCTCTTCTTTGTAGAGCGTCGTCCAACTCCTTTAACGCTTCCTGAGATTTTGATTTGGTGTTTCTTGAAAGCCTTCTGTTGCTTTATCATATATTGTTTGTTCAAGTCATGACCCACACCTCAGTCTTTTAGCAGTTCTGCTATTCTGCATGCACTCTCATTCTTTTTTACCATGGAACACCAATAGAATAGCAATGAATTTTGGTTTCTTTTTCTTTTTCAATATTGAATAAATAATGTGTATAGAAAATTGAAGGAGCCAAGATGTTACAATGTGATGATTTTTTTCTTTTTCTTTTTTATGTTTCTGCTTTCATCTGTTTTTTCTCTCTTTAAATTTTCTCCAGCCTCAATTCTTGTTGGCACAGATTAATTATTTCTTATTTAAGATTCTTGCATGGTAATATTCTGTTCGTTTCGAGAATATACGGATCGAACCTCCTTTTCGCGTGGAGCATCCAAACTTTTAACATTAAACTGCAAGTTTTGTGGGTAATGATTTTATAATTTATTTTTGTTAATTTATAATATTTCATTAAATAATTCTTTAAAGTAATGCATTATCTGAACAAAATTCATTCGTGTGTATATATACATAGGGGGCAGGTTATATTTACAAACTACACTAAGTACTAAGTACGACGGGTCATATTTTACTTATGCAGTGTACGGCCGGTCGTACTTAATATAATTTGCAAAAAAAAAAAAATTGTAAACCGATCTTATCCCATATATATATATATATATATAAACATAAAATTTGTTCTTCCAAATTATTGCTTATCAATAAAACTGACCAAGCTTGATCTTTAATTTAGCCAATTTTCAAATGATCTGAAACAAAAGCTCAACGACTGTTTACCAAAAAAAAAAAAAAAACACTCAACGACTTTTTATAAACGATGAAACATAATTTTGACTTATTTTTATATTTTGTGCTGTATGCTTAGTAAGAAATTAAACTTGAACATATTACTACAATCTTACGAATTAAAGGTTAGTGTTGATATAATTACAGTTTTTTTTTATTATACTCCAATCTTACGAACATATTATAAATGCTCGCACTTTAGTATAAACCAAGTTAAGGATAAATGTGATAAATTATCAATGTGATAAGAAAAACTTGAAAATAACTAAATAAATACAAAATACCCAAAAATCGAAGACTTAAAACAATGCAGATAATGAACCAGCTCTAAAACGCTCTATAATTATAATCTGAAAATCTTAAAATCCCAACCACACATATGCAATTCGAAAGTGTCCTTAAATATACCCCCAATAATAAAATAAGTCCCCTTTACAGCAAAAGAGAAAGAGAAGGTGAAGGAAGATAGGTCAAAACTAACATTTCTTTCTTCAGTTAATATAAGAGGGTATGAGTGTCCGTGAAGAAGAGGAAGATAGAAAAGTACCAGAATAAGAAAAAAGCAGATACAAAATGAGAAAGAAGGTGAATAAAAGGATATTTTTGTCTTTTTATTTTGTAGGGGTCTATCTCTTAAAGCGAGTTCTGTCTAAGACATTGGTCATTTAACAAATCAAATAAAGCACAATTTTTTATTTTTTATTTATTTATTTTTTTGTATTATATTGTCCCCAATTCTTTAGCGGATCAAGCGAAACACAATATATACAAAATTCAAATTTAAAATAAATGAAATAACCTAAAATAAGGAGCTGATGAGAATAAGGAAAAATAAAAGTTCTTTTCAAGTAACACAATACATCCATTACATATCTCGCCCAACAGCTTTCATTTTAAGTGTATTTGAAAAATAAATCCAGTATTAAATTTATAGGTGTTAGTTTTGCACGGTTGCTTAATAAGTAGCATTTCATTCTTTGCCACAGTTGAGTAAAGGTTTGATCCAATCCCAAAAGTGCGTGAATTCAAACCCCGCTAGCCGATGAGAGAATTTTGTCAGTGGGTGATATATAATTCCTCTTAAAAATCCTCAAAGAATTTGGAGAGTATTCTCTGACCTTGGAGGGATACTAGTCTCTAACCTCATTTAAACTTTTTGTTATAAAAAAAAAGCATTTCATCCTTTTATTAGCTAGCATCCTTGTAATAAAGAACTTAAGGGGGTGTTTGGTAGGTGGTTTTTAATGAGATAGATGGGTAAGTGGTGGTGGGAAATGGAGAATGACTAGTTTGGTAGAGGATTAAATGAAATAAAACAGGGCATTCTTTTTCCCCATGCAAATCTGAAATCAGTGTGAAATGGTCTGAAAATCACTGTTTTGAAACCCCACCTTGGAGGTGGGGTTGGTAGAAAACTAGGGAAGTAATATATTTAGGTGCCAAATTTTTTACGCAATTGCCTCTCTCGAGATACTTCTCTCCTCTAATATTCAGGGGTATTTTCAAAATTTTGTTATATTTTCCATCAATCTTTTACTTTCAACCAAACATAATCTCAGTATATTATTTTACACAATTTTCCTGGTATTATTTCGGTCTGCCAAGCAACATTTTTAAAATTTCTCCACCTATTTTACTTTACAACCATTTTCCCACTATTTATATTTACCTGAATATAAAAAATTTCTCCTATATCAAACGCCTTAGTATATTACAAAACACTATGACCGAAGTAATTGGGTCACAATTTGAGAGGAAAATAAGTATATTATTTCCCCCAGCACGTTCCTATCCATCGTAAAATCCACTAAAAGAGGCTGCAGTGCCTGTCCCAGCAGGAATTCAATTCTACCAATTCACTTGAAATCGATTCTTAATTTTTCAAAATTAAAATGATATTACTCTCTCGGCGTTTGATGTGTAGAGTATTTGAGGGAGTCACACACACAGCAAAATTAGTCAAATTAAGTACAAATAATGCAGGTTGTGGGGATTTATGCATTGTTGTTTGCTTGAGACAAGGTCATGTATACAAAATTCTGAGCAGGAGCATGTTCACTCTGAATATATGATTTCACCATGTGTTTTCCCTACTCTATCATTTATTGTAATAGCAGCATTTATTTTTCCTGTGTATATACAGCAACATAATAAAGGAGAAAAATGTAAAACCTAAATCCAGCAACAGCTAAAGCCTAAAGGCTAGACCTTTAAATGGAAATGTACTTTAAAAAAGGAAAGTTTGAATGGGTCAATGGCATTGTCCATCTGTAATTAGGTCATTGGTTGCGAGCAAGTAGCAAAATTTTATCTCGGCTTCACCCAGCAACTTCAGTTTAATATATCTCTGAAAGAATGGACCTAACTAATTACTAAATTGAAATATGACTATCCATAGTCAGAAAGAATTTAGGATCTTATTCTTGTTTTATCCACCAGCTTTCTGGATCTCATCAATCAGTGCTACCAAAGCCATTCTCCACTGAGAACATTGTGCATCAGAGCTGAATAACTTCTGCATTGTGCTTAACTCGTCAGAACTTGCCCTTTGTAGTATTGGTTTCATCATCTCTTCAAGGGAATGACAACATCCTCCTATGTTATCCTTTTCCTGCTTTATCAAATTAATACCAAAAACTTTGGTATTGACATTACCTAAAGACCTACTTGAACCATACGTTAACTTATCAATGACCATGCCTGAAGATGCAGGGACAACTTTGTGATTCCAGTACTCTACGCACCGATGACTGAGATCTTGAGCTTCAATGGCCTGAAAAAATTAGCAGAATGTAATAAAACATCAAAGTGTGGACATAATTCCAGGAAAACATTCTACAAGAATCATTTACTTCTTACCAAATTACATTCAAATTAATTCAGCAGTCATTTAACAAACTTGATCATAATAAGCTACGTTAATCTAGTTCAACGCAATTGGTAAAGAGAGTGGAACTACGTGACTTAATTCTACATTAGAAAAATTATAAAGAGGTGATATTATTAGTTCATGTTGGGCAAAAATATAAATAAGAATCATGTGTCTTATGTTACCTGAATAATGGATGGTAAAAGGAAGCCAAACATTCTAAGACCGTTAATGCTTTTTAGAAGCTCTAAGGGAGGAAGTTCTAGTTCACCTAGACTCCTTCGCCTCGTTATTTCGTGATGCAGTCTCTCTAGAACTGATTCCCAGCACTTATCTGCTGAGGTATCAGTGAAAGCTTCACTTGGACATTCTTCCAAGGTAACCTGAAATATATTTTACGGAATAAGAAAGAAATATACTTCAATCGAGACATGTCAATGCAAATAAATACAACCATAAAAATTCAGACGTAGTTAATTAACTACTAGTATATAGTGAAAGCATTGAGTTTCTTAACCTAGAGTACAAAAAAAAGAAATTATCACTTTGTTTCATTTATATTTTGTCAGATTCATAATTTCAAACAGTGGTGCCACTACAAATTCTCTGACCAGCAAAAAATTAGCAGCAACTAGGTTTCTCCAGAAACCCTCCAATAAGAAAGCATGACATAGAAGATAGCAAAAACATTTATCCCACCAACACGTAATGGAACAACCATAACCAAGTATTTTAAAATGAAAAAAAAAATTCATTTAATGGGAAATGTGAGTGTCATGCCATAGGCACACCTTAGGTGTGAGTCCCACTGAAAATAAAAATATAGAAAAAATAAAATAAAGGTATAGGTCCCACATTTTTGTGTCTATGGCATGACACAAGATGTGTCATGTAACATGACACACACAATTCCCTTCATTTAATATGGAGAAAAGTACAACAGGCAGAATGAAATTTTCCCAAATCAAACAAAAATATTAAAATAAAAAAGGAGATAACAAAGAAAATGAAGACTACAATGGCCTAATTCCCTATCCCTCCACAAGCTAGGGGAAAAAACCCCTGCCCCCTTAAAGAAATCATCAACACAAAGCCTACGAGTAATCTGTTCCATAAATCTCTAGCATTATTTTTTAGCCAAATACACCATACGCTATAGTGTACTTACACAAAGCATTACATGACTTCATACTGAGGCAAACAATTATAAACTAATTATTTTTAGATAAGGCAAATAGAGAAAAATGCTTAAACAAAATATTCTTCAAGTTAAGCCAATAGGATTGGTCTAGTGATGTGGGATTTGGGTAGTTTACACTAGGTCATAAGTTTAAACCTTAGTGCCCCCATTGTATCAAAAAAAAATTCTTCAAGTTGAGTCTACATTGGAGACGGAGAAACTTTGTGTTTTAATATTTAAACCAAAATGCATTAGGAAATAGAAATTCGCAACTGAAAACGTCAACAACAAAGTCTTACTCCCACTAAGTGGGTTTGGCTACATGGACTCAGGAATTATCACAACTTTTAAAAGCTAACATTCCTACACTTCACTCAAATAACAATGGGTGACCTTGGTACCCCAAAATAGCCATTGTCTCATTCATCTAGGAATATTCAATCCCAGTTGGTTGAATAAATGAATATGCAGAAAAGAACAGCTACTATTGACTGATAGCAGTTCCAAAAGCCAATAAGGTCAGATGCACTAGGTTTTTCCAAATCTAAAACTAAACTGAGGACAAAGATGAATAGAAATTGAAGCTGTCAATTGAAGAAGACATGTTCCTCAATTTGAAGACCATTTACAATCCCAAGACTGCTAGTGTTTAAGTAATTTAACCAACTTTGAACTTACAGCTCCTTTGCTATGATAAACCCCCTTACTAAGGTGTATGCTACAAGGAAAGGGATGGGATGCGAAGTGAAGGATCAATACACGTGGGTAAGGACAGAATGGGAAACAACGGGGAATATTCTTGCTGGTAATCTGGAACATAACCAAATGCCAAGCTGGTAGAGGGAGAAGGACGGAATTCAGTTGTGGAAAATGAGAGTCTAAGGGGGAAGGATAGCAAGTCTGAAGGTAGCCAATACTTCAGTTCAGGAGTGGGATTGGGAGGAAGTTAACCTAGTTGCTGCAATTTTCCATTTCTGTTTCTTTCTTATCTCAGTTTCTGTAATTTCTGGGTTAATGCAGTTTCATCAATATCAGAGAGGATTTCTATTAGCCTTCATGTGCTGAATGGCCAACCTCAATCTTCTAACAAGAAAATCATAAAATAAATGGACTACAAAGGTGATGAAGCAGGGAGATTATTGATTTCATGACAATTAAAACCAACTGTGGCTATGAAATACAAATAACAGAGAACAAGAAACAGTAATTTGTAAATATGATTTTATTTTCAAACCAAAATCAGGAACAGGGTCAGGAATGATACCTTGAAAAGAGGTCCAAGAAATCCAGCATCAATGACTTCAGATATATAGCTACTGATTCTTGTTGGATCAAGAATGCTAAAGAAATTAACTCGACTCTTGAAACCTTCAAAAAATTACCAAAATGTAGAAAAGTTCAAAAATAAAATAAAAAAAAAAACTGTAGAAGGTAAAATCTCTAAAAAAAAAAAGGGCCGACCCAGTTCAAATACCCACTTCATGAGTGTCTGGGGAAGGGAATACTCTAGGCAGCCTTTCCCCTGCTTTTTGCAGAGAGGCTGATTCGAACCCGCGACCTGACACATCACGGCAAGAAAGCATACCGCTGAGCCAAGCCGGCAGAAGGTAAAATCTCTAAACACAGAAAATATCCTACTGTGGCATACCTCTTGGATATATTGTGTGCTTACTGCACCACAGCTTTCCATGAACAACAGATCCCAAACTTATAGGCTTGACAGAAGTACCAAACATTTGCATTAGGCAGCTTTCGCCTGCCAAAGATATACTTGTATTTGTTGTGTCTATGACTTCCTTTTTCAATACATTGTTGGGCTGCTTTCCTGAATCTGAATCCATTTGCAGATCCACCACAAATTTTCCACCATCAAATGTACTAGAATTATGAACATCCCTTGTACGTGATGTAAAATTTGTCTTCACAACAGAAGACAAGTGTGATAGGATACTATCACCACCAAGTTCCATGTTGTCCTGTTCCTTTCCGGCCTCTGAACAGCATACTTTTTCCTCTACTGAAACACCCTTAATATGATGGTTATCAGCAATATCCACCAAACAATTTTCATTTTCACCAGACATAACATCAAGATTTAAATCCAGAGAAGCTGTCTTATCCACCTTATTATCAATATAAGGAATCTCAGTTACATTTAAATTTGAACAATACTTGGTTCTTGTACCAGTTGAGATTTCCACTTCTTCATGGCTCTTGGTTTCGTATACGTCTCTCTCCATGACTGATTTATCTATGCAAACTTCACTGGCATCAGCAGAAACCATTCCAAAGTGTTTATTTGCCCACACCTCGATAGCAGGCAATTCTCCTCCTAATGCTTCAATCAATTTATTTAGCTCGTTTATAGTATATCGAAGCAGAACAAATCGTTTGTCCGTTCCGCATGAGCAAAACAAATTTGTGTGCTTAAGACAAGAATATCTGTCAGGAGAGCACTCACAACCTACAGCAGATAGGTGCAAGTCATAGAAACAAGAGAAGCATTCTCTCTCCTTGTCCAAATCAAACTCACTGTCCATCTTCAGCAACTTAAAATGAGTTGGAAGACAGTTTAGCCTCTCTTCTTCCATCTTTACTCTTGTCTGTAAAAAATAAGGGTAACAAGAAAAATAAGTAAAGAATTAGATATCTGCACAGTGACTAAAACTAATTAACAAACAAATGAGTTCCAAAACTTTATGGAGCTTTCAAAATTTGTGGAAGTGGGTATAATATGATCAAAGAGGAGAGAATGAGAGAATCATTACCTTAACTGCCTTGGTAAGAACCCCATCTTTCCCACATACACTTCTCCAATTCAAATTTTTCGGAGTTTCCTTTCCAAAAAGAGCTAGCTGTGCAAGCGCTCGTACAGCTTCCTTTGCTGATCCAAATAACAGCTTGTCATGTGACAATGATGTCTTACGGCATTGCAAACTGTAAAGCTCAACAGCATTCTGGCCATGCAATAACCAATCAACAGGAGCCACATTCACTGCCTCTGCACAATTGAAGCCACAATTGAAGCCAGAGTGGTATGCCCTTGGAAAGGTCATAACAAATTCCCCAGAATGCTGAACAGTACGATACACAGGAACTCCCTCAGATTTAAGAATTGAAGGAGATAACTGAGTAACCTGCTCAAAGAAGAAAATCATAACCATTAAAATCAGAATAAAATTTGCAAACTTAGAAGCTATGTACTGTACATAGAATGCTAAAATATCTAACACTTCTATAAGAATTGAACACATGCACTGGGGAGTTCTGGATATAAACTAGGTTTATCATTATTAGTAGAAATACAAATATCAAAATTCAGCCAAAGGAGGGAAAGGTTATAGAGCTGAAAGTTTAGGTGTCATACAGCATGCACCATGAGGGATTTTTTTTTTTTTTTTTTGATAACATGCACCATGAGGGATTTTTGTCATGAGGAACCATCAAGTCGTTAAGATGATGCCAACTCTCAGTCACCACTTTTTCCCAAACACACTAGCAGCATAGTTGGTCAGAATCTAAAGTGAGCTTCAGTTCTTAGGGATAATAACTGATAATTTCTCTCTCTTACTCATAATTTAATACCTAATTACTATAGCTTCCACTTTACATTCATACATATAAAGGGATCTTACACCAGACTGATTACCCCTTCAATCATGATTATAGTTTTCTTAACTTCCATAAGTGAGTTGAGCATTTGTAGCACTCTGCACCCATAGAATATATGTTTTGCATCAACAAAAATCTCATTGCATTCATGAATTCTCTATGTGGAAACAACAAAGTAGCAGTAAAGCAACCAATAACTCAAAATACTAGTCAAAAATTGAAAGCAATAAGGAAAGTACAAGTTGTAGCATTCTACCAGTTCATTGAGTAGATTTGGTTGTTCCTCAAATAAATCAGGCAAGTTCTTCCTCATTGAATCTTCAAAACCCGAAGCATGACTTCCAGGTACTCCATACCATACTTTTGGGTCACCCCAGTGCAGATAATTAAGCGAATAAAGGTGATGATCCTCAACATGCTGTTCCAATGACAGTGTGTTATCTTTTGAGAAAATCTTAGGATTTGAAATGAAAGAAATGCAAAATTCAAGACCACAACATATTGTCATGAATCAACTATCCCAAAAACTTAAGCTGCGAAGACACATAAATGGTTTTATATTACATCTCTAACATGTCTCCTCACACAAAAACCATTTCGGGTTGAAGCATCGGCCCACTTACCTTGTACTAAATTTCCTTTTTTAATAGAAGAATGGAGGCAATAAGGATTGAATTCAAGACCACTTGGTTTTAAAGGATCTAATACTATATCATGAACCAATTATTCCCTCTATAATCTCTGTTACTTCAAGATATTTATCGTGTCATGTATACTTTTAGTAAAATTAGAAATTTTCTAAAATAAACAACGAATGTTAAAAGTTTCAACCCATCTTTCATGAAAATTAACTTAAACTCATATAACACTCCACAAAGAGATACATACAAAGAATTGAGGCAAAATGAAAATTGGTAATATTCCATGTCAGTCTTAAACTTTTCCTTTGACATGGAAAAAAAGTAATTCTAACCACTTACCCAGCAAAATGACGAAAAGCACATGCCAACATACAGCCATGGCACTAGAACTCCTGAGATGTCGCTTCCTTCAAAACTTAGTACAGAACCTGGCAGTCGCGGGAAGTTATTTAG
Source organism: Gastrolobium villosum (assembly GCA_032173675.1). Classification (NCBI taxonomy): domain Eukaryota; kingdom Viridiplantae; phylum Streptophyta; class Magnoliopsida; order Fabales; family Fabaceae; genus Gastrolobium; species Gastrolobium villosum. The sequence continues at coordinate 25,483 of JAVKPL010013354.1, read as the reverse complement.
ATTCCATCCAGACAGGGCATACTGATCTGAATCACTCTTAGCTAAGGATGATGTCTTAGGAAAACCACTTCCAAGTGCTCCAGTTTCCAAGTCAGCTCCATAGTACACCTACAATATAACAGAATCATATGTATACTAATGCAAAATTATGTGACAGTAAAGACCAACATAGTTGTCAAAAAGTGATGATTAATACCTCAACCTCATCAGTTGGTTGCTCAATTATTCGCCAGTATTCACCTTCAATTTCCACCTCAGAGGGCTCCCCTCTCTTTTGGTGGTTACTATCACCAAGTCTTCTATCTTCATTGGTATCTTTCAAACCAAAGTAGCATTCCTTAAAAAAATTAGCATATTGCTGAAAGTCTTTAAGCGTGAAGTCCAACCCTGATTTAAATCCAAATTTCTCATCAGATTCGGAAGCATTATTAGCTCCAGAACCTGAATTGGCAAGACTCCTGCATGTGCCTGTTTTGGAGTGCTTTCTACGTTTTCGTCTTTTTCCCCTACTTTTTTTCCTCATAGGTTCCCTATTTTGAAGTAAATCAATAAACTGAATACGGGTGGGAAATTTTGCATTTTCCCATAGATCCTTCTCCTTAAGAGGGCAAGGTGGAACCCAGCAAGGTGGAGGGACAATCCTACATATGCCATAGGGTTCAGCATGGGGACGTATCTTTGCTATGTAACTGAGTGTATCTTTAAACTCCTAAATAAGAAGAGTAAAAATAAGAAACCAAAATTACTCAAAATACAATATGACTACCACAAAAGCAACAATATGAAGATGGTAATAATAACAAGTACTTCAGCAGTCGGATAAAACACAGGTGCTTCATCAATAATAGGCCGACATGCTTCAACTGGATCCCATCTAGCTGATATCTGCAACATGACAACAATAATCAACATACGAAAAAAGAATAGACAAAATCAAATCTCTCTCTCTCCCCCCTATTTATATAATAGTCATTCACTAACTTCCAAACATTCTGTTCTTCTATACTATAAGAAATTTGTTTAAAAAACTTAATTTAGTCATTGACTTCATCCGAGTATACTGTTAGAAATATTATTGTATTAAATAGTATTGTATTTTTATTATTCTGTTATTCTAGCAGGTTATTTGGGCTTGGCCCATTAGGTCATTTAACTTCTTTAAATAGAGGACTTTTGTACAGTTCTATATACGATTGAATACAATATCCATTCGTACTTTTAAGTTATACCATTATGCTTTGAATAGGATGGGAATCAGATGATTCAAGTTAGACTCACCACATGGTCATCAAGATAAGTATTGATTGCTTGTTATTTTGAACACTCATACTAAAGAAGTTTATCTATTTCGAGAAACGGAGGGGAAGGGAAGAGGGGCAGTAGAAAATACCTAGAAAAAATTAAAGTACAAGGTGTTCAAATGTTAATTCCATTAAAATTTCAAACAAGTGGTTCCTATTTGATCTGAAGAAGAGCAAGAAAAATACAAAGTATTGTTCATGGATCATCAAAGCATTAAGCATACTCAACATGGCAGACCATACTACATACCTTTTTACTTCTCAGACAGCCAAAAGACTCAAGTGCATTGCTATTTTTTAGCTTGGGCCTAGAAGGATTATCCTGAAAAATATGTAAGAACGCTAAATTTGTTAAAACTAGCAGCCTCACTAAAAGTAATCATGGATATTACAATCCAAATATTGCCAATCGGTTTGGTACAAACAAAACAGTTTAATGTCAAAGAGATCAAGCTGTAGCAAATAGAAAATATGAATGCGACGAATGCACCAAAAGTACGCCCAACAGAAAATTATATATGAAATATGAATTTGAACACAAAAATCAAACTTTAAAATATAATAGATATAGTCATGCATTCATATTACAAAAACTCAAAATCATGAGTCAAATTCCAAAGTTCCTACTAAAAACAGAATAGTAACCCAATCACAGAATAAATCCAATCTACTATCCTAAAATAAGTTATAAAAATTTGAGGTCCTTTGTTTGCTTATACTGGTTGGGCATTAGCTGATACCAGAAACAAGTCTTATATTTGACTGAAGTTGCAAGGAGGACCTCTCTGATCACATAAGCTTCCTCAAAGAAATTTCCAGAGTTGGACGTAAACGGATTAGAATAGTAGCAGTCTAGACTCAGTAGAACATCAAGATCGGAGAAGGCTTAGAATCAAAAGAGTATTGGGTGCCATAATTTAGAAACAAAATTTTTGTATAAAATGCAAAACCAAAACAGTGGCCAAACTTATGCTGAAGTTTTTTTAGGTGACTATTGCTAGCTTCATAATTTAACGCATTAAGAAATGAAATGCTAACTGAAGGATTCACTAAATTTGAGCATATCATATTTGATAGTTTTAATAAGTTCTACCTCCCAAACAGTGGTAAACACTTCAAAGGAGCACCTATGAGATTAGATACTTCCCCGTTGACTGAAAAATCAAGAATTGGAAAATTCAACAAACATTGAGAAGGTATTACCTACTATTTTTCATCCTTGTGGGAGGTATCTAATGAACATGCCACCAAATAATAGACTTGAACTAAAAAAAAAAAAAAGAGAGAGAGAGAGAGAAAGAGATGATCATTGAAGATACTAATACCAGACGTAGGCTATCCCAAAAAACTAAACAAAGGCAGTACTATTCCCCACCAAAAAAAAAATTCTAATCTTTTTTTTTTTTTTATTCCCCTCCACCTAGATGAAAATTTCTAATCTTTTCAAACCCCATGAAAGAAAGAACCCATACAGCATACAAAAAAATATTAAGGGTTTAAGATATGAGTGAATTAAAAAACTAACATCATCCTTTTGAACAGCAGAAATTGGCTCATCAACTAAACTACAAAGTGTTAAACAACAATAGCTTCTGCCAGCAAAAATGCAATGTTGTAAGCAGAACAAGAAAAGAGAAACAAAGGATACAGTAACACAAGAATATGACAACAAATTTTCAAAATAAATAAACAAGGATGATAAGATCAATAGCAATTGTGATCCACAGGAACAGAGGATAGAAGATTCGAACACAGGGGCATGATATATAAATACTCCAGACATGCAGAAAATGAGCTTCAGAAACAAAGACATAATCATACATTGCTAGGGTTTGAAAAACCAACCTTTATGGCATCAGATTCTGCAGCCAATTTCGACTGTTCCATTTAATGCAAGATTATGGTGAAAAAAAGGCTAATTGGATAAGTATTCCTGCAACAAAAACCAGATACCCTTTTAACTAACATCATTAGAGTCCACAAATTATAAAGGAGACACAACCCAGAAACATTTTTGTACTTCTCTATTATCAAACTGAACCAAAAAAGAAACCATAAAAACAGCAAAAGGGAATGCAAAAAAAAATGAGAGAAACAAAAAAAAAAAAAAATGAATGCAGAACATCAAAATACCCACCCAATGCAGTAAAAGATAGTTCGGTTGCTCCCACGTTCTGATTGCGTACAAATGAATTAACCCAAGAAAATTCCTATAGAAATCAACAGAGTGAAGAAAACCTAAATGCAAATTCAATTTGCATGTGTATGCAAAATTCTGTGAAAGCCCAAGGTAAATTACCCACAAATTGCTAAAAAGGTGTAAAATCCTATGAATCTTGGAATCAAATACTATCTGAAATAAAAACAATTAAAAAGAAAAACAGAAAAAAGGATTGACTGGGTAAAAAACTTTAATTTATCTTGACAGGTGGACTGAGAATAAAATTAATTAATAAATTAATAAATAGAAATAATGGTAAAGATATAGTTCCATGTATAAAGATGAGGGATGTGCATTTCTCATGTGAAAATTCACATCATGATATCAAGTGGGAAATAATAATCATATAAAGATGTATCAATGGTAAAAAAGGAGAGAAAAAGATGTTAAAATAGGTAATTATGAAATCATAACCGTTGATTTACCTTTGTATTATTGTGATTTTTTATATGACCATATCATATTTTTTTTTACATGAGAGGATCCATTTAGAAAGACGGAGTTAATATTTAATTTAAGTTTATTATTTTTATTTTTATTTTTATTTTTTTTATTATCTTAAAAGAAAATACAAAGATGCTAAACAAAGGAAAGTGTACCTGAGGCTAAGATACTACTTGGAAAGACGTGTAGCCGTCTAGGTGTACTTGCTTTGCTTCTGAACCCTGTGACATGTTAAACGGGCTCCACTATTATTATATTTTAATCGATAGAAATCAACTCTTAACATATTATAGATAATAATAATATTATTTCCTATTATTCAAAATTTAATTATTTCAAACTATAATTTGTTGGTCATTCTTATCTGAATGCATTAAATCAAATAGATAAAAATAAAAACGAATTAAAAACGATTCGTACAAAAATTAAATAAGATAAAAAGGATAGAGTTAATGTGAGAGAGAAAGAGAGTCAAGTGGTGTTTGGTTGGGATTGTTTTCGGAGGATATTTATCTTTCTCAAGTATGTATGACTTTTAGAAACACTATGTTTGTTTCAACATATTTTCTTCAAAAACCCATCTATCCAAGAAGTATGGATTTATGAGAAACATAGATATTCTCACTGTTCAAAAACCCAATTTGAAAGTGGGATTTTCAGAAAACCGGTTATCTCACTTTTAATGCACTGTTAATTTCATAAAGTTACCTAATCTTCCCAGTAAAATTTTTCTCCACCAAACAACTTTTTTTTAGATTTTTCTACATATTTTACTTTATGCATCTTTTCAATCATTTTTCTATCTATTACATTTCCCTACTATTCCAAAAAAATTTCTGATACCAAACACACCCTGTCACAGGTGAAGCCGCTCTAACGCACGCAGTATTAACGGAAAAGCGGTGAAACAAAGAAACCAACCAACCGCATGCCTATAGGCTATGGCAACATTAAACAATCACAATAACGTAACTTTGTCTCTCTCTAGCTCTACTTTTCCGTGGGTCCCCATTCTGGTTCTCTTCTGCACTCTTTATATATAAAAATAGTTTTATCATTCATGTTACATATATAATACATGAATGGGTCTTTTTTTTTGTCTTTTTTTTTTTTTTTTACCTCACTCATGAATGTATCATATTTGAAAATATTAGAATATGATATGAAAATCGGTATCATGCATGTACTGTACCTGATTATTATGGAAAAAAATTGTACGGATCTGTTATGCGAGAGGGATGTCCAACCGAAGGTTAGATGATTGATATTAGATCTTTGTACTTTCTCTATAGATACCTATGGATTAGATATCTTGGGGGATAGCAAATAACGACACACAATATGATGGCCTTAGCCAGAGGGGTGTGTGCGCGCTTGTGTAAAGTAGGGTTAGAAAAAAGTGTCCATACTTGTGGTCTTTAGGTCTTGTTTATAGTGCTTACTTTTGGGCTTACGTCATGTGGGCCTTGTGAATACGGGTCTTTCTCGGGTCCATAACAGAATCCGTTACAACAGAATTTCTCGGGTCCATAATAGAATCCATTGCAAAAGAATTAGCATTATGCATGTGTCGTACGGATATATAATTACCTGTGCAATGACCGGGGGAAGAAGAACGAAATCGTTGTCGCCGTCGTTGGTTAATCATATCCAAAAAAAAAAATTATGGCTATATTTTCTGAAAATAATTTGTTTTATTCCTTGCCACAATGAGGAAGATAATTTATAGTGAGTCAAATTTAAAGTTTAAATTGGTTAGTTTTTGTTTGAGTCAAATTTTCAATTTAAATTTTAAAAATACAAAATAAGCGTTCGAAAAATATTAAATATTTTATTTTTAAATTAGACGCTCAAAATCTTTTTTATCCTTTTTAAACAGATATTAAAATTTAAAGTTTAAAATTGTTAGTTTTTTTTAGTCAAATTTACAATTTAAATTTTAAAAACACAAACCAAGCTTTCAAAAAATAGTAAATTTTTTGTTTTTAAATTAGAGGCTCGAGATCCTTTATATCTTTTTTAAACAGATATTGAAATTTAAAGTTTAAATTAGTTAGTTTTTATTTGAGTCAAATTTAGAATTTAAATTCTAAAAATACAAACCAAACGTTCAAAAAATAGTAATTTTTTTTTTAAATTAGACGTTCAAAATTCTTTTTATCCTTTTAAAACAGATATTAAAATTTAAAGTTTAAATTAGTTAGTTTTTGTTTGAGTCAAATTAAGAATTTAAATTTTAAAAATACAAACCAAGCGTTCAAAAAACAGCAAATTTTTTGTTTTTAAATTAGACGCTTGAAATCATTTTTATCCTTTTTAAACAGATATTAAAATTTGAAGTTTAAATATGAAATGGTTTGAGTCAAATTTATATGAAGTGTTTTTGTTGAGAAATAAGTTTGTTGAAAATGTAGAGAAGAAAAATGGTGTGAAATAAGTTTGACTCGCTATAAATTGTTAATATTAGGTCTTTCCAAAACAATGTGGTATAAGTTGTTAAGATTTTTATGACTATATTTTCTGACAATGATTTGTTTTTTTTTTTCTTGCCACAATGAGGAAGATAATTTATAGTGAGTCAAATTTAAAGTTAAATTAGTTAAATTTAGTTTGAGTCAAATTTAGAATTTAAATTTTAAAAATACAAACCAAGTGTTCAAAAAATAGTAAATCTTTTGTATCATTTCATTCATTCAATATATTAGATTACGGAGAAAATACTTGTAGAAGAAAAGCAGATAGAGAAAAATGTCATACCTTCCTCTGAGGAAGTACAAGAGCAATATCTCAATGATTCCAAATCGTTTGTTATACAACAAAGCTGCAAAAAAAAAGAAGCAAAAATATTACATATTTATGTGATAGAACAACAATATGAGAAGATGGAGAAGATAAACACACAAATAAGAGAAGAATTATGTGCACACAAGCTAATTACCAAATGAAAAAACCAATAACACATATCCTATTTATACACAAAATATTTGCATTTTACAAAATATTTTCGTTTTTTAATGATTATTTTTAACAAAAAAGTAATGGGATAATAAATGAGCTGTCTACCACCAACAATTGTTCAAATGTTTTCCCACCATTTAAAATTCAAATTTAAAAATTCAAATTCAAATTAATAATTGAAAATCAAGATTTCATAAAGTAGTGGGACATTAAATGAGTTGTCTGCCACCAATAATTGTTAACATATTTTCTCAATTGAATTTAATTATAAATTCGATTTTATTTAATATATTTTTCTTTTTATTCTTTTTTACCAAAGAAGGAAAGGTTTTAAATTTTTTGCAGTGTGAACACAAAAATGAAAGTGAATGAGAGAGCGACATGTCAGCAAACTTGCCAAAGAATGAGTATCTTTTAGAATATTAGATTAGATTTCAGAGAAAATTTGAAAAATATGGATAAAAATAGAAAATTTTAAAATTACGTAAAAGATATATACATAATTGGGGAGAGATCATTTAGTAAGATTTATAATTCTTAGTCCCTCATCCTAACCGTTAATTTTCGTCCATCCAACGGTTATAATTTAGGAAGTTATATTAATTAATTAATTATTAATTACACTATAAATGACAACCATTGATTTATGTCCATCAACGGCTGAGATGAGAAATAAGACTTAAAAATCTTACTCTGGAGTGAAAAGAACTCTCCCCTATATAATTAATTCAAAATATTTGAATTTAGGAAAAAAAGTTAAAACAAATATACAAATACTCGATTTTAAGATAGGATAAACTAAAAGATTGTCTTACAAAAATTAGGAAAAACTTTAAGGAAATTCTTGAAAAAGAGTATTACATAAAGATGAAGTCATGTGTCTTAAAAATAGATGAGAATTCTAATTTAAAAATAAAAATGTTATTTTATTGTATAAAGATAAATGAAAGAATACAAATAATTAAATCCAAAATTTAAAAATTTAATTCAAGTGGCACTAGTTAATTGTGTTAGGTTAAATGATAATGATAAAAATACTTAGCTCCCCTAAATTTTATATTAAAAAAAACTAACTTATAAATTTATGTTTCCGGCTTATTTTAATTGTAGGTTTTATAATTCTCATTCAATATGAGAATTAAATTTTTCCTACACACCCTTCGATTTTCGTGCTGATATGAGTCCCACATATAACTTTTTCTAACACATGGGTCCTACATACTTTTTATCTCTACAACATGAGATTTCAATTCTCATAGAATTATAAAACCGTTTAATTGTATTGAAGTAATTTAGGATCTTTCTCTCTTTTCTTTGTCCCTTCCTTTCCTTTTCTTTTTTTCTTTAATTTATTTTTCCTTTTCTTTTTTTCTTTAATTTATTTTTCCTTTCTCCTTCTTAGCCTTTGCTTGCTTGCTACCCAAGAATATGTCTGAACGCGTGACCTGAGTTTGCTTTGCTTCCTTCCCTATCTCACACGTTGGTCTTTCCCCTGTGCACAACAAAGAAATCGCATCTTTGATTTTTCAAACTTGGTTTTATTGTCACTCTCGTCCTTTTCTTGGGAATATAATTACAACTTTGACATCACTTGGGTTATTTTTAAAATAGTATACTAACCTAAAAAAAAATCCTATAAATGCCGGTATTGAGGGTTTTCTTTGAAATTAATAATGAAGCATGTTACTTATATAAGTTGATAAAATAATGGTTACTGTTTTATGTTATTTTTCTTATAATTTGAGTAAACTTTTAATTTAGTTTCAAAAGTTACCTTTGTTTCAAGTACATTATAAACACTATTTTTAGTATCGTCCTTTTTTTCTATGACCGTCCATTTTGTGCGGCTGCTATGTTCATTTGGATCACATTGAAACTTTGGTCATAAAAATAATATTTTAGTCTATTTAAAATTAGGTAGAGTTTATATTTACTATCTTTTTTTCTTATTATTTTTTACTATTAAATTTTAAATGTTGATTTTCGACAATCAAATGGTTATAATTTATTAGGTCAGATTTATTAATTAATTATTAATTCTCAATAAATTATAAATATTAGATTGACGGAAATCATCAGTTAAGATTTGATAGTAAGAGATAATAAAAAAATAATAATAAGTATAACCTTCCCCTTAAAATCATATGTACCTCTATCTTCTTCAAATTTAAGAATTAAAGGTTTCAGATGTAAAAACTTCAGTAAACTTTCTGACTATTATTTTAGTATAAATGTGTTGGTCTCGGATAAACTCAAGAGGGGGATGAATTGAGTTTTATAAAAATAATTCGCTAATTAAAAATGAACTCAAAGCCATAAATCATGATAAGGATAGAGAGATATTAACACAATAGCTTTCACGTGGAAAACCCAAAAGGGGAGAAAAATCACGTGCCCTAAAATCGAATACTGAAATTCGACGGGCAACTCCACTATGAAACTTGTGTACGAAGAGTTCTCTAGTTTCCTAGTTTCCTAGTCTACCCCTTTACCCAAATTCCCAAACTGGTATCCTAGGGTATGTTTGATTATGTTCTGATTTTTTTGTTCTTAAAACTGTTTTGTAAAATAGTTATGAAAACAATTGTTTTCTATATTTTTTTCTTTTTAAAAGTTAAAAATCAAAACAGAAAACAAAAACAACTCAGACATGTTCTCTAAATTTGATTCTAAAAACAAAAAAACAGTTATAGTTTTTAAAATATTTTTTACAAAACAGGTCTTACCAAACGAGTTTTTTTTTGTTTTTTTGTTCTGAAAACTAAAAAACAGTTTTTAAAAACCACAATCAAACAGAGCCTAGTTTCCCAGTACGAAATCCTAACTCTTTAGGATTCCGAAACCCTATCACACAAAGGTTCTCAAGTTATTCTCAATTTCCAAGAATAAGAGACATGCTGGTATCCCAATTTCCCAGCACAAGAACTGGTATCCCAGTTTCCCGGTACAGATCTTCAAAAAGGTCAAGAAGAAGTTTATAATTAAATGACTTACCTCAGTGCTTCTTTTCCTCAAGCATATAGGTAATCTGAATTCCCATGGAGAAATATGCACTTTGCCAAAGGATGAATGTATAAATGAATGTTCTTGAGAAAGCTCTCCAATTGATGCACAAGAAATAATCCTATTCTTGAAAATCTAATTCTCTCTTTTCTTTCTTGTATATTCTTCTCTCTTCTCTCTCTTGTATTTCCTCCTATGAAATAATATGCAATGAGCCCTATTTATAATAGTAACATCTTAATCTATTATGCCATGCAATCCTAATCAAATCTTTGGCAAAAAATATTTTATTTATCTTACATGAAATCTAAAAAGAAAAAATCTTTCCTAATCTTTACTTGATTCCATGCTTTTATATATCTTAATGATATCTGTCATATCTTCTCCAATCTGCATGCAATCTTCAATTATCTTGAATATTGATCCCATGCTTTTTTCTCTCTTCATGATATCTTCCATATCTTCTCCAATTTTCATACAATCTTCAATTATCTTGAATACTATTTCAAATCAGAATAAATATTATTCTGAAATCTCAAACAATCAGCTCATTAGTAATTTCAAGACAATAAAATATTATCAATTAAATTAACATTAAATTGATTATAATCATCAAAACATATTTTAAATCAATTAAAAAATTAGGGCATGACAAATATCCAACAAAATGTAGCTTTGCTAATTATGCCCTATGTAAGAACCCGCACCCGTTAATTAAGGAAAAATAATTAATTAATTAAGTAAATATGAAAATTAGGAGATAAATCCATAATTGACCCTAAAGAATTAATATGAGGTATAAATAATTATGTTGAGTTAGTATAAATACTGTAAGTCATTTTTTGGGTGAGAAATGCAGATACCGGCTCTGCTTCTCGGTATAAATGTGTGTCGATAAAGTATCCCGAAAAATTATAATAAAAATATGAATATTTCTAGAAAATTATGTAGGACTAGTAAAATGAGTTTCAGGGCAAAATAATGAGAACTGGTGCCAGAACGGATACTGGCTATGGAAAAGCACGTACCGGAAAGGTGCTGCGAAAATTAAATAAAAAATATGATAAATCTTAGAAAAATGTGTAGGTTCAGATCCCCAAGTTTGGGATTAAAATAATAAACGGATCTACGAGGGTTAATATTGCGTGAGATCACTTGACAGTTATAAATAGCCTCTTTACGCATAACCCTAGGTCAGAAACCTAGTGCCTCTTTATGACGAGTTGTAATAATATCTAGCGGGCCACGTTTGTGTTATGCATTTATGAGTCATAAAAGGGTAGCAGTTACGGAGTTTTATTTTTAATGGCATTTATGAGTCATAAAAGGGTAGCAGTTATGGTGTTTTATTTGTAATAGCATTTATGAGTCATAAAGGGTAGCAGTTATGGAGTTTTATTTTTAATGGAATTTATGAGTCATAAAAGGTATCAGTTATGGAGTTTTATTTTTATGGGATTTATGATTCATAAATTGTTGCAGTTTTAGATGTCTTTTGCAATACGATATTTTGTAAATAAATTGGTAATACAACTTGGTAAATTGTATGACGTCATAACTGAATTAAAGAAAAAGATTATTCCGCATTTTTAAGTAAGCAGGGCTAAATACGATAATATGTTAACAACCGGGTATACACGGGATGTTACAGTGACCTCAAAGAAGAAGTTTACATCAAACTTCCTACGGGTATGCCTTTACTATTACCTAATACTATTTGTAAGATAAAACATTCTTTGTATGGATTAAAACAGGCACCAAGAGTGTGGTTTGAAAAGTTTAGCACAACATTACTTGATTTTCCCTTCATCATTCATCTCTTTTTCTACAAAGGACCTCAAAAGGAATTGTGATTCTCCTTGTTTATGTGGATGACATTATCATCATCGGCTCATATCAAGAGACTATCACTATAATCAGACAATTGATGATACAACTTTCCACATGAAAGATCTTGGACAACTCACTTATTTCTTGGGATTAGAAGCACAATTCCAACAAAAAGGCATCTTTGTCACTCAGCACAAATATACTCAGGATCTAATTCAACTAGCTGGTCTCACCACTACAACTATGGTTGACACTCCCATGGAAGTTAATGTAAAGTTAAAACGGGATGAATGTGAACTCCTACAAGACCCAACTTTATATCGAAAGTTGGTAGGAAGTCTCATCTACCTCACCATCACAAGACCTGATATCTCTTTTGCGGTCCACACAGTCAGCAAATTCATGTAAAATGCTAGACACTTGCATCTTACAGCAGTACAACGAATCATTAAATATTTAATGGCCACTCCCAGTCATGGTATCTTCTTTCCGACAAATGCAACAATAAAACTTCAAGCATACAACGATGCTGATTGGGCTGGATGTCCTGACACAAGGAAGTCTACTACTGCTGGTGTATGTTTTTAGGATATGCCCATATCTCCTGGAAATGCAAGAAATAGGAATCTGTCTCTAAATCCTCTACTGAAGCAGAATATCGGTCCATGTCTGCAGCATGCTCTGAGATTATTTGGTTACGGGGCCTTCTTTCAGAACTTGGTTATTCACAAGCAACACCAACTCCGTTGTATGCTGATAATACAAGTGCCATACAGATTGCAGCAAATCCTGTATACCATGAAAGAACAAAACACATATAGGTCGATTGTCATTCAATCAGGGAAGCTTATGACAGTAGAATTATTACTCTACCTCATGTCTCAACATCTCTTCAACTAGCTGACATCCTCACCAAGTCTTTGACACGTCAACGACATAATTTCCTCGTCAGCAAATTGATGCTTGTAGATTCACCAACATTAATTTGAGGGGGGACGTCAATAGAATTGATGGGCAGAATATTTGACATTAAATGTGCAGATTTGTAACTGTGTAACTGTGAATGGGCAGAATATTTGTCATTATTTGTGTGGATTTGTAACTATGTAACTGTGAATGGGCAAAACATTTGGTATTAATTGTGCAGATTTGTAACTATGTAACTGTGATTGTGTAATTATATCCTTAATTAATTATCTGTAGGTTACTATGTAATTGTATCATACTATTTAAATGAGAATTCTCCAAAGGAGAACATACAGTTTTTATCCCAATTTCTGAGTTTAACAATATATATATATATATATATATATATGGGATAGAATACTTTGACACTGGTGTGAAATTTTGAAATTTGACACCAAATCCTAACCGTTGGTTGGCGAAAATCAACGGTTGTTATTTACTGGGAATCAAAATTATTAATTAATATTAATTCTCAATAAATGATAACAGTTGATTGCGGAAATCAACTGATATGATTTAATGTCAAATTTCAAAATTTGGCACCGGTATCAAATGGTCCTGCCCTTATATATATATATATATATATATATATATATATATATATATATATATATATATATATATACACATGATCATCTTACATCGGTGTAAGAATAATAAATTTTACACTAATTCTTAATCATTGATTTTTGTGCATTTAACGATTAAGATTTAATGGATCCCACTCATTAACTAATTATTATATATGAGGTAGGTTATATTTATAAATTTTTTGTTTACAAACTTCACTATTTATTCCTAGGAATATATTTCTAGCCGAGTCTATTCCCGGAAATACACTGAAAGGGGATGGCGGGATCTTATTTTCCAAAGGATACGTGCAGTTTTTGGTTTTGGAATTTGAGGTTTTCCGAATAGCCAGCCTTTCATGTGTTGTAGAATTGAAGGATTTTGATATTTTTAAAATTAATGGATTGATACTGGATATTATGAACCGCAATGCTCGTGGTTATTTATTGAAACTGTGTCTTCTGAGATACTTTATGCCTCTATATTTTCTTTGATACTTTATGCTCCGCCTTTGTGTGAGAGGCTTTTGCCTTAAAACACACGTGAATCAAACCTACTACCACAGTTTTGAGGGCAAAACTTGGTGCATGCCATGTTGGTTCAGATATGATTATGGCAAAGCACACAATCAAGCTGATGTAAGAAATCCCGCAATATTATTTTACGAAAAACACCAAAAATTTTAGGTTTACCTGATGACGATGGATTGATATTATTTTGAAAGATGGTATCTTCTTTTCTTGCGGTTCAAGCCGCTCCTTAGTTAATACCACTCTCTATTTTAGGTTTCGCTTGATAGGGCGGCCAAGTTATGTAACGATTGTATTTATAAATGCAAATGCAAAGGGACGTAACCAAACTTATGAACCCTAATTCTCCATCTAATATGGGCCTATGGATTAGGTTTATACTTTTACCCACAACTAAACAGTATTACAAATATCCAAATCCATCTTAATTAAATAGTTTTTATATTGTGAATTATAACTTAGTTCGTTTTTATAAAAATAAAAAAAATAAAAACAATTGATTCCGATCCACAATAATTATAAAAAGGAAAATAATTATCTTATGTCGCATATGATAATTATCTATTATCTTATGCAATAAAGACAAGATAACGGGGTCCTATACTTTTCAAAAATAAAATAAATTAATGGACCCCATTACTATATTAGTAGTAACAATTATATTTTATTATATAACCACTCTTAATTTGACAAAGAAGAAATTCGAGGACGATAAAGATGGTATGAAAAAAAAAGTTAGATTTAATTAAAAGGAAAAATGTTCCCCTAATAATATAGGATAAAATTATCTCTAACAATCTCAAGATAACATCATTTTGGAGTTTAGGAAAAACAATACAGGATGTTTTGAAAATTCTATTTTCCTCTTTACACGTTCATTTTTATTAAAAATATTTTCATTTTATTAATGTTTTTGTCGTTTTGTTTCAGAAATATATTAAAAGACCAAGATGAAATTAAAAATATAACTAACTTTTAATTTTAACATAACAAATAACTTAAATTGGAATAATTTTTCTAAAATAATTTATTTGGCATTCACTAATTGAATAAATTACGTTGGCTAATTATCCTAATTTTATATAAAACGTGCTTTTTTTCCTCGCCTCATAATTTTTTTTTATTTTTTTTGGTACATTGTCATGAGGTATACTCATTCAACCTTCTCCGGGCACCATGTCCTCGGAGTACGGCCCGTTTGGGCTAGCCCCTCATTGTGACAGTGGGTGCACTAAGCTTCGTAACCGGAGAAAGGACGAGACTAATCCCCAAACCGAAGATTTTTGGTTTATCCTCGCCACATAATTTTGTTAAAAAGAAAGACTTAGTCGCAACTTAGTTGATAGCCCCATATAATATATGAGGTATTTTATAGCGAATTTGACATTGAGTGTCAACACCATATTTTGTCCAATATTTTTTAAAATCTTTAATTTTATTTTTCATTACAAATATATTGTTTTTCATCGAATCAAATATTTTGTGTGGATTAACTTTTATTCATATTTTCAAATGGATTTAATTTTTTTATTGGATCCATTATTCTTAACTACTTTTTTTTTGTTACGCTTATTCTTAACTACTTTACAAAGCAAATACAATCATATAATTTATTTATTTAATTTTTATTTCATTAAATATTTTGATTACTTCTTCAAGGTAACTATTGATTTTTTATTCTTAAAATAAAATATAATTTATATATTTATTTTATTTTTTATCTTGTTTAGAATTTTTTTTTAAATATTATTATTCGAGGAAACTTTTCTTTTCCCCATCAAACTGTCTTGGGATCCATTTGCATCATAACTAGGGGTGTTAGCGGGCCGAGCCGAGCCGAGCTTTGGTCTTAAAATGCCAAATCTGTGTTCAAATGTGTCAGCCTGATCAAGTCTATTACCTATTATAATATCCCCTAACCCAATTATTTAATAAATTGCATGTGATTAAATAATTAATCATGCATTATTGGGTTAAATTAGGTAAAATACCTAATTAAAAGGATTAAGGCCCATTTTGAGTCAAATTGAGTGTAGGCAAAAGTACCCAAAATATAATATAATAACTAATCAAATTGCTGGTACTGTATGATATTTTCAAAATTAAATATAATAATAACAAATCCTATTCTTCATCATTAATTTTTCTAAAAATAAAGTATCAAAACATATTTGATTAGACAAGCTGTGATAGGTTGTTAATTTTGTAGAATTCGCTTAAAAGGATTGTTTTAGCTGTGACAAGATGATGATTCAAATCCTTTCTAGATAAGTTAAATTAATAATGGAATTTCTTCTTATTAATGATCAATTCATAAAGAATATTTAGCATCAAAATTAATTTATTTTAAAAAATTGATTGAGCTGAGACAACTTGTTAATACTCACTTCGAATCATCTCAACTGCGAAAGTTTGATAATTCAAAACTTGTAAACTTGACCAAATAATTTTTCTTAATAAAATCATAGAAATATTAATTAATCAAAATTTTCTAAATAAAATTTTATCTTCAATAGATATTTTAAAAATTAAAATTAATTAACTCGAATACATTTTTTAAGAACGATGTAGTTTTGAATTTCCTATTACACAATGGGCATCATAGTATAAATTCTCTCGTCAAGCTAAAATAAAAGTTGTACAATTTAATTTCTCTTTTAAATAATTATCCCACTCATTTGATTCTACATTTAGTGTAAACAAATAATTATTGAAATTTAACAATAATTTGCATAATTAATTAGTGTGATCCTTTGCAATTTTTGGCCGTATGTATAAAAAAAACTTTATTGATAAAAAAAATGTACTCACAATTATGTGATCTTTCTGCCTTAAAAGAATTAATCTTCAGTTTTCGGCTCAGGAATACCCTTGAAACAATTTCCAAAAAATAAAATAACAAATTCCATCCTTTCTCGAATGTAATCTCATTCCTCCAAAGACCAATTTTCAAAAAGGTTTTTCAATTTTTCCTAATTTAAAAAAAAATTAATGATGACTCCATTCCCTAAATTTTTTAAACTTCAGCTAGCATCCCGTGCCAATTTTGATTTTGACAGTAAGAAACCAATCTTTACATAAAGATTAACGTCAATTTCAAGTTTGCTCATGGCGTGACGTCGAAGTTACACTATCAAGTACCTACTGGCTACTAGTAGTGTTGAAGATCAGTCACAACTCATACATGGTATTATATCATGAACATCAATAAATACAACCGAGTTACGTATCAAATAACCTAAATTACAAAGAATATAAAACACCATAGCAAGCAAAATCATGTTGAGAAAATGGGAAGGGAAAAAAAAATAGTAAAAATGAGATTTACAAAGTACACCACCAGAGAACCTAGTCATGTGAAATGTTCCAGGGCCCAGATTTATTTTGGGTGAGGAAAGTTGTTGAGTCCTGATCTCTGCTTCTCAAGCTACTCTGAGACTCATTAAAGTGGAACTATCTTGGCTACCAAAAGCCATCCTCCTAAACATTCTGATTTGTGCAGATTGTTGTGCTGAATCAAACACTGAACTCTGCCCTGGTTTCATTCCATTATTCAGATCTGAAAATTCATCTAATGAATCTAAGGCTCTCACTACCTGAAAAATTGATGAACAAATCAAAGCATGCACAATTGGTATCTTCAAAATCTAAATCAAGTATATGGCATGACATGGGATGCTCTTAAAGGTGAACCTGGTCCTATAAAGTGTTAGATAAATATAAAACCATTAATATAATTTTATACAATATCTTAAACTTTTGGGTTGAATTGGTTCTTTACATAGTATCAGAGCCTCCGTGACTAAGCAGTCACGAGTTCGATCCTCAATGCTCCCATTTAGTTAAGAAATAATTACATATTGTGAAATTTTTTAACACAGGTAAGCTGGGCCTGATGCATCATCCACCCTTCAATCTCAATGGGGCTTTTGTGTAAGGGAACATGTTAAATAAAATATAAAACCGTTAATGTAACCTCATCCAACAGTTTAAGCTTTTGGGTTGAATTAATTTTTTACATAAAGCTTCTGCTATGTGTAGGATCCAAAGGAGGGTCTTATAGTAAAGAGCCTTGCCTTACATTTACAAGAGACTGATAACATGAAAAATAAAAATACCTGACTCATTCGTGGCCTCTTTATTGAAGAGTGACGCACGCAGGCTGCAGCAGCTTCAATCATCCGAAACATTTCATTTCTATTATAGTTCTTTCCTAGTCTTGGATCCACCAAAATATCAAAGTCCTCATTATCAAGTGCTTCGCTCAACAGAGGCCGAGCCTGGAAATTAGTTTGATAATTATTAAATTGAGCAATTTAATCTGATCGGGACTCCATTCCCTTCCCTTGCCTCTTTTATAGTAAAATCTATAGAAAATGCATGTGATTGAGTACTACTATGCAGACAGAAAAAGGCAAGTACAAGTTCATATTACACCTGATCACAAATATATCCTTCAGCACTAACAAAATTTTATCGCAAATTAGGAAAACTATCCGGTCCCCATTAAACCCCGACCGTGGTTTTTCACTCTCCACACCCCCATAGCTCAAAGAAAACAAGCAAAAAATTTAAGACGGAATTGGTTTGTTTTCTCTTTCCATTTTTAGTTAAAACTTTTTCTTTTATAATTACAAAAAATGCCACCTTGTTTTCATTTTGTTCCTGCTATTATTGCTTTACAATATTTGAACCTATGAAACCATGTCAATTAATTAAGATAGGACACTCTTGATAGTAAACTAAAAAACATTGAAACCTATTTGTCTATATTTATATCCTATTAATATCAATAATAATAACAATAAGCAAAGCAATGTTAATGCAAATATGTGACTCACCCATTCAAGTATTCAACCAGGCTCTCGTCACCAGTTGGCTGAGAGGCATCTACAGGCTTTCGACCTGTAATTAGCTCCAAAAGAACAACCCCAAAGGAATATACATCAGATTTTTCAGTCAATTTCCCACTTGTTGCATACTCCGGTGCCATGTACCTGCCAATTCAGACCATTATTTCCATTAGATATCCTCATAACAGGAACAGTAAACGCAACGAGTATTATCAATATCCGAATGACTCAGCTTAGTACGTTGAAAAAGGCCTAACAACAGGGCATAATAGATCACACATCTATAAATTATGTGCATATAATATACAACCTGAGAGGAATAAAATGAACGAGGATTAAAAAGTTTCAATTAGAACTTGAACAAGCCATGAGATGATGATGATAATACAACCCTCCCTTGCCCAACTTAAGTATTAAAACTAATAATTATTAGTCATGCAGAAAGAGAAAAATGCTTTGTAAGTTATTTATATAGGAGATATGTAATATATTTATTCTTATAAGGAAAGCTGAAATAAATAATGAAATTCAAGGGCTAATAATAGGATTCTATCAATAAACAATAGATTATGTGACACAAGCTACACATTAGAAACCCGTTGGCCAAATCACACCAAAAATACAGAAGAACTTTTTTTTTAAACAAAAGTCGCATTAGAAAAACCAATACATAAATTAGGAGATGCCAATGCAACACAAACTGTCATTTAAGTACGAATCAGTTTCATAAATAGACTTGCTTAAAAAAAAATTAAAAATATAATCTGCACCCGAATGTACAGATCATAAAAATCACTTACTTGAGCTTCGAAGTTGTGATCAAGAAGGATGTTTGATGACTTAATGTCTTGATGAATAATACGCGGATGGCCTGATAAATTAATTAAAAATAAATAAGAAGATAAAGAACATAACATGCTATGAAAACCAAGAAGATCAGGCGTAAAAACATGGGAAAATTAAAATGTGCAATTAGCAAGAATGCAAACTGTCTGATGTTTAGCATCTTAAATGTGGTTGTAAAATTTCTAAAGAATTCTGTATACTTAAAGCAAATATATAATTTAAAAGAATGTCTCGAAGCATGAAAGAAACATGTAGTACCATCTACCAAGATAATGCCGTCTTTCTGTGGATAGCTATACATTTGAGAATACATAGAATGATAGAAAGAAGAAGAAACTTACAGTTTTCATGTAGGTAAGCTATTCCACGAGCTGCACCAGCAGCAACCTTGACTCTAGTAGGCCAATCCAGAACTGGTCTGTTTTCAACTGTAAAAATTTGAATTTACAGGTCAAGTTTTAGATCAAAATTCGGGTGAAATATAACATCCTTAAACCGAAATCATGGATTTATAACAACATAATTGCTGGAACTTACAGAACAACCCCCTTGGATTGTAAAATCCAAGTGCAACATCAATAGTAATTTATAACAGCATGATGATGAATCTTTTTCCTTAAATTTATAATTATATACATAGCGGCAGGATATTCTTACACCAGTGTAAGATTTAGAAGTCTTACACTAAATCTTGAGCCTTGATCCACTTATATCCAATGGCTAACATTACTAAAATATTAGAGCCCTTAGATATAAGTGCGTTCAATGGTCAAGATTAAAAGTGTAACTTACACGGGCGTAAAATGATCCTGACCCATATATATACACAGATACATAAAGTGTCCATGTCCAACAATTTTTAGAATTTGGTGTGTCCCTGTATTGCTTCAATTCATAGCTTTTGGTGCTGTAAATCTGTGATGAACTAATTATTCTTGTTTATTCAAATTATATAATCAGAGATGTATATCTTACCATGGAGATGGTAATGAAGAGTATTGTTGGGAACATAGTCGTAGACAAGCAATCTTTGATGCTCAGATATACAGTAGCCCACCAAGGAAACCAGATGACGATGATGTACACGGCTAATAATCTCAACCTCTGCCCTGAATTCACGTTCCCCTTGCCCACCACCAATTTTGAGCTGTTTCACAGCCACTTCTCTTCCATCTATGAGAAAACCTTTGTAGACACAACCAAATCCACCTTCTCCCAACAGATTTTGTGCTGAAAACCCATTTGTAGCTTGGATAAGTTCTTCATATGTGAACCATGATCTTGAACTACTTACACCACCTGGCTCGGATGGTGAATACACGAAATCACTACCTGAGCCACTACCTAAAAAGTTGGCTGGAGACTGTGGCCTCAAGAACAAAGTACCTAGAAGAGAATATCAATGTTTAAAAAAATTATTTTAGCAGCCATTTGCACATTTAATTATTGCTGAATTTATAAGGTTAGTACAAACACATGGCAGTTGTATAGTGCCTGACATTTAACGCAACTAGCATTCCAAAAATTTTCAGAACAAAACAATGTCTAACAAGAATTATCAAGCTTAATTATTTTTATAAACTAGAATTTGTCACAGATAATGACAAAACCAAAGACACCGCCAAGAGAGAAACACAGATTTTTTGGGGGGTACAAGGACAGCATGGAGGTTTGAACTTTGAACCTATGACAACCCGCAAACTACCCAAAGCTGTCACCACCACTACCACAATTCTAGTGTCTTGCAACAGAGCTTAGGGTTCAGCATAGGCATATTAAGAAATAAAGAAAAATCAAGAGAATGGTAACACGGTGATTAGCATTTTACCTTAAGCTGGCTATGAACCAAAAGTGGAATTGAATAACAAAACACAGTAAAAACCAGTTTAGGTCATATTAGAACATAATTATAGACCATGTAGATCAGAGATGCATCTGCACCTTTTATAGGCAATTATAAATACCATAAGCTAAAATTACTCCTTCCAAGTATCAGATTAATCATATTTTCCCGAAGATAGCAAGATATAATGTAATGCCTGAAAATTATTGATTTAGAGATATGTGAAATCAAATAAATGAACCCTGTTTTCAGGAAATGAATTTGGCATTCAATGGCAACAGAGATTGATACAAAAATATTGGACTTCTGGTTTGGTGTAAAGAAGCATCCTTATTTATTTATTTATTTATTTATTTTCTACAATGAATATTTAAGAACCAGAATCTGGGAACTTCTCTGATTCACCCAACAAACAGAATCCAAGGAAGATCTTTTTCTATTTATCTCAGATTAAAATAATCAAGGTTGACAACAAACAACATGCAAATGGAGGTGAAGGAGGAGGGGTTAGAGGCACTGCCTGTGGAGGAGGAGTTGAAGGGTCAGAAGAAGGAGGAGCAGAGGAATTGGATGTTTGATTGGGTTGAGAAGGAGCGTGTCGCCGTGTCGGACACGACACTCCCTACTTTTTAGAGTGTCCGTGTTTCCTAGTCAGTAACCATAATTTTAACTTCACAAAAGAAGTGTGAGCAACAATCTAAAACAAATTAATGATGAAATTAAATATAAAGCCATAGAATCCATTCCAAGTTCATACCACTTCAGATTTCTGCTTCAACTCTTAATTCTGGCCGGCAAAGTTCCGTTGAAGAACATTGATTCAACTTGTGCTCATGACAAGATGCACCTTTAGTCTTATAGCATGCTGAACAGATGGTGAATGAACATATCTTACATTGCCAACTCATTTGGAACTCATTGTCTTTACAATAAATACTACATGTTTTTCTAACTCAGCACAGTAGTATTCTTAAGATGATGAAGGATCATAATTGAGGAATGCTTAGCATGGCGGAGTGTATCAAACTGAAAATGATTCCTCTGGCAGAAGCTCAAGAATTTATCCTTAGTGTCAAGTAACCCATTATCAAGAATGATATCATTCTCCTTAGTATGAAGAGGGATATCATTCACAAGAACCTGGGAACATGATTAAAATATGTTACTTTGCCAGAAATTACTATAAGGAGAGAAAAACTCATGAAAATAGCTTAAAGCTTTGGCAGCTCACCTGACAGAGTGTATGCTTCTCCCCACTACTAGAAATGTGTATATCAGCAGTATGACATCTGAAATAGTAAAGTATATAATAATCAATACTTTTATTTCTTATCCAAGGGATCAATGCTACTTAATTAACATAGAAGGAAGCAGCATATTCTAGAAGAGGGGAAAAAACACAAGAGACCAAGAGGTGCATAATGAATTCAACAATATATATATATATATATATATATATATATATATATTCAAACAGAGCAGAGAAAAATAGTCTAAATATGTGCATATTAAGTAATCATCACCTTTCACACTCCTGGAATATCTTGCACTCACTGCAGAACCAACGCTTTCCGGACATTATCACTTCATTGCAATTGATGCATGCATACTGCAACTGGACGATAATGAAATCTTCCTTGTTACGTGATATTTTTTTGCCCAACTGTTAGAGAGGCAGTAGTAAAAGAAAGATCAGATTAAAATTCCAAAATTTGTTAAACCAATAAATATAGAACACTGCAACAAAGGAAAAGACAGAGAAGACCAAAGGTCTATAGGTAAATAGAATCTCACTACAGGAATCCACCGAGTCACTAATAAAACTAGCACCATAGAGGAAAAGTAAATAGATTCAAATCTAGAAGGGATAGCATGAGTAAATAAAATTGTTATTTTGCATTTTTTTTTTGGGAGGGGCAAGATATATTTACCACCAATTAAGTTTACTAGTTCTTACCACCAAATCTTAATTGTTGATTTTTGTCAATATGACAGTTATAATTTATTGAGAATTAATAATTAATTAATAAGTGTCATCCAAAAAATTATAATCGCCATATTGACAAAAATCAACAATTAATATTTAGTGGTAAGAAATGGTAAACTTAATTAATGGTGGTAAACTTAATTAGTGGTAAGTGGATCGCTCCCCTTTTTGGAAGCTATAAATGTTTATGGTTATATAAACAAAGGAGGCTCGGAGGTTTTTGTCCAAAGCAATTCAATAAAATTCATCTTATAAGTAAATATAAATAAATCTATTATTTTTGCAATTTTAAAACATCATAAAGCACCTAATTCCTCTAAGCATTGAATTGATCAATGAAAACCTAACCTAAAATAACAAATGAATGTAGGTGAAAAATAAAATAGACATACCTCTTGCATCACTTGAACGTCTCTGGAGCCTTTTGGAGGATTTGTATGTTCTGAAGTTCTTTTCTTTAGTACTCCTTTCTTAACCTTTCTTACATCATTTCTTTCGGTCTCTTCAATTTTTTTGACTATATTGATAGCAGCTCCAGACCAGTAGTCTCCATAAAAGTATGGCAAACGAGCAGCTGTTACCTTGGACTTGGAGTCACTTTTCCCACTTGTATCAAAGAATTGATCATACATATTAGTCAAACCAACTGCGATATTTTCTTCTGAAGCCTTTCTCAGCATTGAATGATACCTACACAAAGCAAACACACACAGTAAATACCCAATGTTTATACATGTCGGTGCCAATTTTTTCATGGCAAGCCAAGGACGATAAAAATAAGGCAAAACTTCATATGATTTTATGATTCATCACTTTAACTTTATCAGATTTTAAATTTGTCACTTGTACTTAAATTATATATCATTTAAATATTTATGATTTTAATTTTTTACTTTTACACTCATAAAAATATATCGTTTTGAATTTGTTTGTATGATTTTTTTTCCATTTTTTTTTTGAAAAAAAAATAATTTCTCAAATAAAATTTTTATATGTATAAAATTATAAGGATATAATTGATACTATTGTTAATTTAAATTTAAATAAATAATTTATATTTTTCAGTATATAATTTTAATTTATAATATGGTAATAACATAAGATAAAAGTTGAGAAAAATAAAAAAAAAAATTATGTATACATAAAATCACAAAGGGTCTAAGTGATATATTGCAAATTTAAATTGCAAATATAAAACTAAAAGGAGTCAAGTAATCAAACAAAAAATCGGATAAGGTGAAAATGAAGTTTTCCTAAAAATAAAAGCAATGTATTGTCTGCAACATGACATTGCCCATGCATTGTTGGGATCTGGCTTATGCATACACAGGCACATGAATACTGGACACGTGTACACATACATAAGGAGATAGAAAGACAAACCAGTGTCGTAGATGATCTTTCTTTGGAGTCTTTTGAGTTATAGGGTGGCAATATAGTATATAATCATCCCCCTTTGTAGGTGGACAAGACCATATGTAGCAAGTTGCAAAACCTTGTTTCTTGCAATAATCAAGGTATCCAATCTGATGATAGAAATGGAAAGACAAAAATAACATTAATTAAAGTATTGAGTTTATTCTGATTTAGAATGAAACAACACAGGGAGCAAGTAATTAACAAAATAAAGATATAGAATATTCATACTACAATTTTTCTTTCACTACCATTTACTATCGGACACTATAATTATATACTACATAAAATACATAGTTAAAATATTAAAGTTATTTTTTTTATAAATTTTTTCAGAGAAAAAATACTAATCTAATAATGATTAAAGAGATAGTGAACTGGGTCGGTGAAAAAAAAATGATAGTATAAATGTCTTTCAACTAAAATAATTTATAAACAACTCACCAATATCTCATGGTAAATAAAGGTACGAAGAGCTTCTCCAGTCGCAGCCTGTCTTTGGGGCCTTAAATACTTCACAGAATCAAGATATGAAATATATATACAACGCTGATTTTGATGTCTACAGTCTGAGCCAAACTCCTGGACATACATGCTAAAAAGGCAAACATCTACTCCTTCAATCTTTTGAAACAAAAAAATAGCCTGAAATAGAAGGTAATGCAGTCATTTCCTTTGCGGAGATGTTTAGTTCTAGAGAAATAAATACAAGTAA